>JANHFT010007289.1:15616-31605 GCA_032467955.1 Pseudoxenodon macrops
CTATTAACTACTGCAACACTTTGGCTTAACATTTTTGATACAGTCGTTGCAAGTTATATATGAATTTGCATTATTTTCATCCTTATTTTTGTGATTTTGTTCCAATTTGTCATCTGGTTTTGTAACATGCGCAAGCCACTTGTAAGAAAAGATTTTAATGTATCCTTAAAAGCCATTCTCTTTTCTTGTAAAAAATACTTTCAACTCTTTTAATTGAACGTGAAAAGTAACCACGGAACTCATGGTAGACTTACTTACCTCTTAGGTTATTTAACAATTATACTGCTTGTAATTTTGGCTAGAGAATTATGTGTTGCGTATTCAGAAAAAAAAAAAGGGCTATAAGTTCTATTTTAGCAAGTATAATTAGAATGCATAATTCTAATAATTAGAATGTATCGTGGAGAGCAATTGTAATATACCTTAGCTGGTGCTAGTGAATCATGTTCACAAACCGAGGGGGGGGGGAAATGGCAGCCATGACTCTGCAGTCTTAGTGCTGGTTCTTTGTTCAGTCGTAGCTTTTATTCAAATTAGGTGGAATGAAAACCTTGGTATGAACTGTAGGATTAAGAAGCACAATTCCTATAGGCCTTCCAGAATAGGATAACCACCACAATGTTATGAAAACAGCTTATATGAGCCTCGGTGGCACAGTGGTTAGAGTGGTTACTGCAGGGTACTTTTGCTGACTATCGGCAGTTCGAATCTCACCAGGCTGAAGGTTGACTCAGCCTCCAATCTTTCCAAGGTGAATAAAATGAAGATAAAATGCTGACTCTGTAAACCGCTTAGAGAGGACTGTAAAGCACTGTAAAGCGGTATATAAGTCTAAGTGCTATTGCTATATTTAATATTGCACAAAGATAGACTCAAGACGCTAAATACATTTGAGATACTATGTCAAAACTTTGCAGGAACACTGAAAAACCCACACTAGAGGAAGTACAGGTAGTGCTCAATTTACAACCATTTGAAATTACAATGGTACTGAAAAATGTGAGTTTATGAACAATCGTCACACCTATGACTATCGCAGAATCCCCCATTCTTTCAAAATCCAGGCACTTGGTAACTGTATATACGACGATTGCATGTGACTGCTATTTCTGATCTTCCCAGCTAGCTTCTGATGAGCAATGTCAATGGGAGAAGCTAGATTTGCATAATGACCTCATGATTCTCTTAAGAACCCTGGCAAAAAAGGTTGTAAAATCAGGTGTGACTCACTTAACAACTGCCTTGCTTACCAATGGATATTCTGTTGCTAATTGTACTTCTAAGTCAAGGGCTACCTGCATGTAGTCCTTATCTTCGGTGTTCATAAAATATACATACTACATACCTGTATGTAGTCCCTATCTAACTGAAACATATTTTTATTACTTTGTAAATATAATATCATTTTTAGTTGAAAAAATCTTAATTCTACAAAACTGACCAAAAATGGTTCTACAATAATCTTTATCTTTTAGAATACAGTATAGTTTAATCCAGATAATTAATATTATTTATAATGGGATTCATGTATTAGTACTGATTAACATATGCTAATGCTGTTAATTCTTTATAGATCCTGTTGAACATTTAATACTTAAAGCTAATGAAGTAAAAATGCGATTCTAGGCAGCATTCAGCAAGCCCAACACAATTTAATTTTAAAATAAGTATCTGTCACCTATCAATCAACTCAGCCGGTTGCTTGCTTCTTTAACAAAGATCACTCAGGGAATCATAACTATAAAATTGCTGTGTGACATATATAGCACTCTCCTACACAGTCTATAACACACTATCATAAGAATGAATAAGACTGTTATTGTCTCAAAATTTTCACTGCTGACGCTTACAAAAGAACTGGGAAGAGGTTGAGAGTGGCTGAACAGCACTAGATAGAGACAGTGACATTCCGTTAATGTGGTTTTTTTTTCCTTCAGCCCTACATTTTGTTCACTCAGCTATATCTAGACAGAAAAATCTGCTTGATTTTTTTCTATTTGTTATGAAGTAATAACATGAACATCAGACAAGAGACTCCTTACAGAAGAAACAAAATATGTCCATCATTTCTCAAGAGTTTTTCTCAAAACTCGATTTGTATCGATGGAAGAAATAACCTGTATGTTTTTACAGACTAAAGGAGAGGGAGTTTATAGCAACAGCAAGTTGTTCATAAGAACGTCTGTATTTGTTATTGGCATTCAATGACAACTTAATTTTGAAGGCATCAACCATTTCTGCAGTGTAAAGTAATGCACTCTTCAAAAATAAAACAGTACAAACTACAACTTTTGGTGTGTTCATCATTCTGTATGAATTAGATGAATTTATTCTATGAGCATTATCCCACAATATTTTTGAAATGTCTTTGTCATGAGCAAATTAAAATTTTGGATTTTAATGGACTTATATAATTGTATATATTGATATACGACTAAGAATAACTAACCTTGGAAATCAAATTCTACACAATTGAATTTAGCCCACTTAGTGTGTGTGTGTACAGTATGTATGTATGTATGCATGCACACATTTGCATGTGTGTAGGTATAGTAAAAATAAAAAGGTAGGTACTAAATGCAATACAATGCATATCAATTAATGTAGTTGTATAAAAATATTCATAAAACTATAACTACAGCTGTACAAATAGAAGTCCTTCATTTTTCAAGGGTGTCCATTCACACACAGATGCACTCTGATTCTTTATAGATCTTCTAATGCAATAGATTGGATCAGAACTAACTGCTTTATTGCTTTATGTTACAATTCATATGTTTATTTATTGCAGTTTCTATGCACTCAATCTTCAACATCTCTACGCTGCTTATATCTCACATTAAATATTTAATAAAATCATAGGTATTTCTGTCTCTCTTGTGCACTCTCTCTCTTTAATTAATCAACCATCATAATCCCAAATAAGACCTGAATTCATAAATATAAAAATATACCTCTGAAATGGACAAATTAAAAGGAAACATACAATACAAATATATAAACAGAAACCAATTTATAAACTTCACCCAACATCTCAAACACCATCCAGAAGAGTTTCATTTTGAACTGCTTCCCAAAGAAGTGAAAGTAGGAGCCGACTTGATGTCTTCTAGGAAACTATCTGAAAAGATGACATTAACACCAAAAAGCTGTGCCTCTGAAGTCTGATTCCCCTCACATTTCCCAGTTACATTGAAATGAGCCGTGGTGGTTAGAATGCAGTATTGCAGGCTGACTCTGCTCATTGCTAGGAGTTCAATTCTGAACACTCAAAGTTGACTCAGCCTTCCATCCTTCCGAGGTTGGTAAATTGAGGATCCAGATTATTTGGGGGCAATAAGCTGACTCTGTAAATTGCTTAGAAAGGGCTGTAAAGCACTGTAAAGTGGTATATAAGGCTAAGGGGTATTTGCTGGATCAACTCCAAACAGAGAATATAATCCTGCAGATAACTTGATAACTCTACATCCAAGCTATGTAGAGATTTAAAGGAAATGCCAGTAGTCTGCATTATATCCTGAAGCATATTGGCAACTGGTCAGGGTTTGCAGCACTAGTATAAGGTTTTCATACCAGCAAATGTATGATCACTGCACCTAACTCAAGAATCCCAGTAGTCTTCAAAGGGAGAACCATGTAAACCACATTGCATTAGCCTAAATGGGTGGTACAAGGGATGAGTCATAGAAGGGAATGACTCTCACTGTAGCAAGCTTATAAGCTTATAACTACTGCACTACTTGAAGGTGGGTAAAAGTCCCCTGGCTGTAGCCTCCAAACTGCTATCCTAACAATAGCCATGAGTCCAATAGGATTCCAAGTCATGGATCTGCCCAACGGGTACTGCCATCTTGTGAAAGACATTACAACGGATTGATGGAGAAACAGTAACTTAATCTTGTTGGAATTCAATTTAATCCTATTGTCACTCATTCCTGTATAAAGAAAGATGAAGATTAGTCAACATTTAAATTAGCTAGGTTGAGATGAGGTAACTGAACAATGCTGTTAGTTGGTTATCTGCATACTATATGTGTTATAGCTAGCTCCAAACCAGAGGAGAAAGAGAGCATCTTGTATTGGAGAGGCTGGATAGATTCAACTAAAGGAAGCTTTGAGATAGAAAACCAAAGACCAAATTGATAATAACAAAGAACCGATGAAAATACCCACACTTCAGATGTTTTAAATACATTAAGACAAAATTAGGCCTATTAATTTTGTAACTATCAGTATGGGCAAGAATGTGATCATTTGGGACAAGCCCATAATTTTTTATTGTAGCTATGAATGATTATCACTGGGTCATTAATAATTCTATCTTAATGAAATCTTTATTGTACATGGCAAGGTCAGAGAACAAGAACAAAGGAGGAAAGGAGGAAAAGGGGTAGGAGGGAGAGGAATGAACAATTGTTTTCTGAAGAGGCTGGTCTCTGTCAGCTACTCTCTCAACCCAGGATCTTGCATCAAACACACACACTTGAACTCACTCCAAACCTGAGTCCATAAAAAATAATCAGAACAGATAACAGTATTACAACTAGCTTCATTGATCTAGCTTGCTAATTAAATTTACTAGATTTCAGTTTGGCTGCTGTTGGTTAGAAACCTCGACTTCTCATTTTCAGCCAAGTCTTAAAAACCAAAATCTTTCACAAAACAAAATGGACACTACTGCCGCCTCTTATAAAATTCTCTTTGAGAATGGAAACCTGCCCTTTTGATTGGCTCCTCAGCCTTTGATTATCCTGGATTCCTGTGGACTTAATCCATTACCAATTGATATTCAATTGATATTCCTTTAACCCTTGCACTGTTTGGGGCTGTGGAAATGGAAATGGAATGGAATTGCCATACAAGCACTACAGCAAATGGGCAATGAAATCCTGCAAGATAAGCAGACTAAGATCAGCAATATAATGCTGAAATCTCAGCTCAGAAAGAAAGGCTGTTAGGTGCATCAGTATGGTCATCTGGTCAGCAAGATAAGGTATCTATACTGGCAAGATTAAGAGAGAAGAGAGAAGCTGGAGATACTGTTGCGTATACATAAATATGCAACCAACGTTTCTTTTTATGACGGTACTTTCTGGTGAACATCTGATTTTAATATTCATTCACTATATTCCACTTTTTATTCCTCCCTTTAGAATATATGAAATTCAGGACTGAACTAAGGAGTCCTTGATGCTTTCTGAATTGTTTTCATTACCAAACTACGGTAGGTAATATCATGAGCGCTAGTAAGTGTGGGTTTGCTCCATGATTACACACAGTAGCTTGCCCTGCCAGTATTGGTGAAGGTGTGGTTTTCTCCTTGGTAGTTCCTTGATTTATGTATTGTTTTTCTGCTTGATTATTTGTCTGAAAATTCAGGCTTATTTGAGTGTTGGCTGCTGGAAAGGATGTATTCATTCTGTTTGTGTTTCCTTCATTTTTTAATGTCTCTTTTAAATGTAGTTTATCTCTAGTTCCTCCCTTTCTCCATCCCAAATCCCTTCACTTCAAAATACATTTCAATATTCCACCTTATATATAAAGACAATAAAACTTCAACAACATTTTTAATTTAATCACCTTTATTATTTTTGTATCCCTCCTGTACTACCAGGATCACTGGAAAACGTCAGTAGAGTTTACTCAAGTCACTCAATACTAGCCTTAACACTTTAGATACACAATATGGCACATCTAGGTAATAATCTTTATTAAAGATGAATAAAGGAAAAAGCCACTAAAGCAATTGTTTACATTTGGTTAACATGTACCTGAAATTGTCTTTTTATGTCCAGTTTAAATCTGGCAACTCTTTCTGTCTCAACAGATAGCTTAACAATGGCTTAACAGATATTTTACCCTGTTCTTCTTAACCTTGAAGCCATGCAACTGTTGCTTGTTGACATAACTGTCATATCCTGCTGTGGCAAAACACTAGCTCGCAATTCCCACTTATAGTTGCTATAGTTTTATATATAAAAATAATTGTAAATAATATTATTTGTATTTCTTTGTGTTCATTTATTTCTGTTGCCACTACCCCTTTTAATTGCATTTTGTGTCTATAAATCTCAATATGTTTAATCTGTTAACAATAGTTTGACTTCATTGTTCTGTTGAAAAAGCAAATTTATATTAATAAATTCAAACTATAAAAGTACTGTTTCAAACTGTATTAAAAATCCTGCACCCATTTTTAATAAAAGTATGAATTTCATTCCTTTTCATCCTATATCTATGCATGAAATATATCATAATAGGATAAATCACCAAAATAAACATTTACTTTTATTTTTATTTATTGAATTTATATTGCTGCCTATTTGCCCAAGGCAACTCAAGGCGCTTACAGAATAAAAAAACTCATTTAAAACAAACTAATAAAAAGAATCTAATAAATTAATATAATTATATTATATTATAATATAAAATATAATGAATGCATTCCTTTTTTAAGAAAATAATTTTATTGCAGATTTTTATTACAATAGTAAAAGCAAATACAAACAAAGCTCAGAGAGAGAGAGAAAGAGAAATAATAAAAAGTACAAGGAAACAAAAAGAAAAGAATAAAAAGGGAAAAGTAAGATAAAGAAAAAGAAACATGTAAGAAGTATAAACAAACTTAATAATTATTTATCCCTATAAGATTACAAAGAAATATTCTTTCTTCTTATAACCTGTTACTTTTAGGCAAATCAATAAATTATCAACTTTTCAGTTCTGACATCAGGAAAAAGTCTGTAAAGGGTTACCAGAGCTTCATATAAATATTTAAACTTTGGTCAAATAAACCAACTTTATATTCCTTCCTTTTACTTCTGACAATCTTGATATTTAATCCTTTCAGATGTCATTTAATTTAGTTTCCCTTCAATTTTTCTTTTTCCCATTCAAAGGACTTCTTTAGCAAACTTTTTTTGAAAATTCAATACAAAATTATTATCCAGGTCATTCTCTTGGTTTATAACTTGTAGTTCTACTTTAATTTTCAAAACAATATTTCTACATAAGGCAAAGTTTGCTTCACATCAGTCATTCCTTCATTAACATCTTTTGGACATAGTCTGTTTGCATGGTGGAAGCAGCCTTTGATGAGACTTGGAACATATCAATACATTTAACGTTGGACATACAGATAGAATAGAATAGAATAACAGAGTTGGAAGGGACCTTGGAGGTCATCTAGTCCAACCCCCTGCCTAGGCAGTAAACCCTACACCACTTCAAACAAGTGTTTATCCAACATCTTCTTAAAAACTTCCAGTGTTGGAGCATTCACAACTTCTGGAGGCAATGTGGGATGTGGGACATCTTTGACATTAGTACAACGTAGCTTATATGAAAAGAAGTAATCACTGAAAAAATATAGTTCATCTCATGATATTCTAGAAATCTGATTACCTTTTGGATATCAATTTATACACAGCTTCTATTTAAATTGTGATTACAGTACTAATTGATTGATTCATTCTTGTTTGAATTTTTTTTCCCACTTAAAAACCAGTTAATTATTCTTTGCATCATGTTTCTGATTTATGAAAGACTGGTTTTTCCTATCTACCTTTAAATAGATTTAAATACTCAGTAAATAAATCACCTTCAAACAATTATTTAATCGTAGTAACATCATGACATCATAGTAAATGTTCTCAATTATCTAAGGCTACTTCCCCAAATTGTAGTGATTACAACCTAAATGCCTATCTTCAAGTACCATTTTTAAAAATGACAACCCTTGTGTTGAATCACTTGCTCTGACTGCTGCCTGACTTCTAAATGTACCTGAAACACTGCTTACTTAATTTAAAGCTTTTTTTCTCTCAGAAAAGTACATATAAGCTGGGGATTGTAAAAACAATTGGATCTTTTTAGAAAATCAAAGCCCTGGCTGTCTATTTGGAGAAATATAAATGCCAGAACTATTTGCTATAAAAAGGATTAAGTAGAAACGTGGAAATGCTTCTTACTTCCACGTGTGTCACTAAGTGCCAGAGTCTTGGTAATGTCAATTAATGAGCAACAAAACTGATACAGTGTATGCAGAAGTATTTCAGTGAAAGCACACATTAATTCTGAGCTAAACAAAAATAATCCTTTGCTAACAAGGCAAAAAGAGGCATTGGAAATGACAAAGGCATAAAAAAGCATGATAAATTTAGATGGCTCTTTTTTAAACATCAAATTTCAATTCTTATCCTAGTTTAACCAGGTGCAGTGCTTGAGGGAGCTTTGTATCAATTTGGACAGGGGGAAGGCGGCTGTGGCACAGATCAAGTACAGAGATGCCACAGCTTGGCATAATGCAAAGGGACCAGGGAAAGGAAGCCAGAGTGCCACTCGAGTGCAGGGAGGCTGGGGATCGACTTACCAGAGAAACCTGCAACCTTCTCTGCTGATTTTCCTACGGAGTTTGCTTGTAGAAAGATGGCAGGAAAAGTCACAAAAGGCAATCACATGATTGTATGGAACTGTCATAAGTGCAAGCCAGTTGCCAAGCATATGAAACTCCAATCACATGATCATTGGGTGTGTGTGCAGTGGTTGGAACTTTGAGGACATAAGTACTATTTGTTCAGCATCTTTGCAACTATAAATGGTTGCTGAACAAGTGGCGAGTGAACGAGGACTACCTGTACTAATAAAAGCAGTAAGATTTTACAATGTCAAAAAAACAAGAGACTATAATAAAAATAGAACTTTGATTCTACATTACAGTGCCAGAAAAAAAATACTGTTCCCTTATTATCTTTGATTACATCCACAGAATGGATCTACACCCATAGCAAATATAATAATATTTTGGTTATAGTGTATGCTAGTCACTAAGACTACTATTGTACTAATTTATTGTGAGAATTCTATAAGAAACTCTCATTAGGAATACATTTGAGGGGATTCTTTTACATAGAGTCAGGGTGGATTTGATTTAAATCAAGTCAATTTAAATCGTGATTTTTAAAGAGCAACTGTCATCTCTGTTGCGCAGTGGCTCTTCCTCTGACCCGCTGTTGGCGCACCAACAGTCCCAATATTGCAGAATATACAGTCTCGTGCTACATAACTAAGCTCCATTTCATGCTAAATAAACTAAATTATTAATGTATTTTAAATAGAAAACTATCTTCAGCTATATTTTATTAAAATAAATTTGATAAAAAAATGTAAAAATCCGGTTTAAATTTATCTGATTTTTAAAAATCCAATTTAAATTTTTAAAAATCTGATTTTTAAATAAAGTTTATCTATTTTTATCCACCCTGCATAGAATGGAGGTTAAATGTCAAGAATTAAATATATGGGGATTGCTTAGTGTTGCTACCAATTTTGGATATTTGAAGAAACAAAATCCTTCCATGTAGACGACTCCAAAAATTATTAATAAATCACCTGGAACAAAGTCTAGTCTCATCCATAATTATCTGCAATAGAAAAGGTTTTTTTTAGTTGCGAGCATTTTATCTGTATTTAAATAAATAATTCACTTTGCATGATACAAATAAGTATGTGGAATTACATGTCAATTAGTTACAATTTAATTGCTGCCTAAATACTGCTATGTAAAAAGATAATCAGATACTTGTGTAGTGAAAATTAACTGATAACAAGAGATTTAGCATTGTAAATTAGGGCAATTATACGTTGAACACTGTGTTATAGGTTATGTGCACTATGTAGGTAATCATATATTTATTTTTCTACCACAATCCTATGTTATACATTCAAATGTGCTTTAGGTCCAATATCAGTGTACGGAATCTATCTTTCTGAAGTTAGATAATTGTATATTTTAACTACGGTATCAATTATCTCTACCACACTTTTGAAATATTTTCTCAAAACACTCCTAACGTTTCTAATAATAAGATGTTTTGTTGTGATTATGTCTAGGGAGAGAAATGACTGTCACCTTTAACTCGGGTTTCAAATACCCCCTTCTCTCCTTCATTCATACAGCACTCAATTTAGTTTGAGGCCATCTGCTGCTATAAACCTAAATTGTGTGCAATTTTATGTCTGAAAAAAAGAATGGTGGTTTTCCCCTGTACTTCTTTCATTATTTCACCAACAGGGTATGAAGAGGAAAAAATAACAGAGCTGGGTGCTTTTGCTCTTTGCTCCAAGTAGTTTGTATTATTTTAAAAAGCCTTTTGTGTGCAATTCTAGAATGCTTGCAATAGATTCGGAATCTTGCGGATAAAGGATATCTGCAATAGCGGTTTGCTGATTTTCTATTGACTTCTTTTTGAGAATGAAGGTGTTTCTCATTACTTTCTTATAATACAATGAAGATACCAGTTCAGTTACATTGACCTTTAATGTTGTTTATTTATTTTATTTTATTAGAAATCATGTTGGTAGTGTTTATTATTCCATTCATGTATTTCTCTCTCAGGGGCTTAGATTACCGTATGTAACACTGTGTAGCTGCTGCATTCCTTCCGTTGTTTTGTTTTTTACGTCTTTCATTTCTTCCTTGATAGCAAGAATGAACTAACGTAGGGATTTTATTCATAAGAGATTGAGAATTTAAAGATAAAATCAACTGTTAAAATAGACATTAAATGAAATTCGTAAAAAAAAATCAGGTGGCAATAAAGAGCTAATGGGATTATATAAAATACTGTTAAAATGCTGATGAATGATGATCTAGCTACACCTCAATTGTTTACATTTCGTTCTCAAAAAATTCAAGTAAACCAGTTGAATTCTGAACCTTTGCTAGTTGTGATAATGAGAGCCAACAAACTGAAGCTGAATCCAAAACAAGACAATGTGCGTATGCTCTTGGTGGAGGGTTTATCCGTCCAACTGTTCCATCTTGTTCTGTATGGGATTGCAATCTCTCTAAAATAACAAGCTTGAACTTGAAAGTTTGATCAGAAGCCTAACACCTATGCCACAAAGCAGCTTACACCAGCTTAGATTGCTGTACCAAGTTCAGGCTATCTAATTATCTGAAGTTTTCCCAGTGTTGTACAATTATTGTTTTGGCTGCTATAATTAAATAGATAATATAAACTCTTTATTTTTAAGCTTTTGGTTTGGTCCTGTAAATGAGTGCAGTAAATCGAACTCCGGAGAGCTTTCAATTGTTTGTTTAGTGATAATACTATTATATGGGTCTATATATAATTCTTTTGTTTACTCTCAGTTCCTTTTGCCACTGGGAGGCTTTGAAATAAAAATGTTTTAACTGCTCAAGAATTTTCATCATTACCGATTGATTGATTTGTACAAGTCTGCGGGACTACCAATATTAAAAATAAATACACCAACACACCTACACAAAATCTCAAAAAAGTTAAACAAGAAAAGCTGGGAAGACACACACAACCCAAAGCATTGCAAAAGTCCTTCTAGTCACAGCTGCTATCTGCTCTTTGAGCAAACGCTGTGAATCCAGGAGGACTCTCATTTTGCACACTGGGTCTGTCTGAGGCAGTGCCACCCAATTCAGAGCCAAGGAGGTTGGGTTTCCTCAGATGGGAACTGAAAATAGAAAGCAGACGACCTGCTTATTCTTTTCATTATCCCATTCTCTTGCTCTGAGTGCGAGAAGAGAGAACATTTCTGTGGTACCAGTTCTCCAGTCGCCGACAATGATAGCAGGGGCTCATCGAATAGATAGAAGATCGGACTGTCTTCTTCTGCCAGCAGCAGCCATGAAAGCTTCTGTCCTTGTTCCTATTTCTCTTTCAGCCATATTGGCAGACAAGACTAGGATTCTGAAATGTGGAATGTTAAGCTGGCATAATTTTCTGCTTGTTCACCAACTGCAGTTAAGTACTTTAATGCTGCAATTTGCATGTATGGTAAATTATGCACGGTGCTTTTTCAATTATTTAAGCAAAAATCAACCATCTTCTAAAATACTTTTTTATTTTTATTTTAAAAGAAAGTTATCGCCAAGACTTTTTAACCTAAATTAAACATTAAAAAACAGCCTTTGAAACCTTCTAGGATATGTGAAATTTCATGTAATAAAATAATTAGTTACATACCTTAAAATCTTTTTAAATGTTAACTACAGTACTACAATCCAAATCTCTACCTGAATATGAAACTAGCTAACAAGAAAAGAACGTTTTTTCTCACAAAATCTTGCATAGTTTTCCTTCAGGAGTAACACAATGGAAATTCTGCATGCACTCAGGTATTATTTTTCCATTAATTCCTAACTGGTGTGGTGGGTAGGTCACCTTCAAGTCCGTGTTGAGTTGAGAATCCATGCAGCTTTCGTGGCAACCTTTTTGGAAGTGGCTTGCCCTTGGTTTTCTTCCTAGATCTTAGAGAGAATGACACTTAGCGATAGGACTTAGACTTATTTACCGCTTCACAGTGCTTTACAGTCCTCTTTACAGAGTTAGCATATTGCCCCCAACAATTTTACTCCTCATTTTACCTGACCTCAGAAGGATGGAAGGCTGAGTCAGCCTTGAGCCCGTGAGAATTGTTCTGACCCAGCCTTAGCAGACGCAAGAAACAGACTCCTTCTCACACAAAAAACCCTCTTTATTTACCTCTTGTGAATTAATGGCATTCACCCACCGAAAAGTCCAAGCAAGAGTCCTGCACGGAGTTAACTGCAGCAACAGATCTTACCAGTTCCTTGTGATAATTGCAAGGCCATGAGTTCCCAGTTGAAAAGCTGCAAATTAAGTTCTGAAAAGCAGTCTTTGTTGCACGAAACATCATGAGCAAAATCTCCAGAAATACGAACTGTTGTCTCCTACAACAACCACTCCCCTTTCCTTCTATTTATTCCCCAGCCAGAGAGGGGCCATTCAGCGTCCACGTGTTCTTTGCTTCCCAAGTCAACTCTTCGTCCTCCGTTGCTCACCTCTCCTAACTGCTCTGTGCATAAGTGCATCTGGGACAGGCCCCAGCTGTTCTTCCTCCTCACTGACCTCAGCCTCCAAAGGCAGCTCCTCTCCGGTGGCTGGGAAATGTCAGACAGCCCTAGCTCTATCTCTGTATCCAACGAAGAGCATCCATCAGAGCCTTCCCCAGACTCCATAACTGGCAAGTTTCTCCCCAACCTCATCATCATCAGAGTCATCAGAGCAGAGCTGGCAGTCCACACAAAAATGGAACTGCCAAACTGCTGGTAGCCAGCAATCAGCAGAAGCAGCATGCAGTACTGCATTCTAACCACTGTGCCACCACTTACCTGACTTTATCCCTACAGAAGAACTAAAACTCACAATGTACAGTTTCTAGACCAGTATCTTTAAATGCTATACTGGCTCTTATCTGAAAATGCTAGTAAGAAGCATACAACATAAATCAATAAAAACCACTTAACCACAGTTAAGTGGGCAGCAAAATGTATGTCACTAAGCTATGCCAGTGATAAAGTGCAGGGCTGCTTAGCAATGAAATTTCCAGTATTTCAAGTTGCCGTGTTTAAGCAAATCACCATGGATTGTTAAGTGAGGTCATCAGGTACTGATCATTTGATCCTTTTTGCTGGTTCTGCCTTTGACTCTGCTTGCAGGAAGTTAGCAAAGATGGTTACAAATGGTGATTATTTACAACTGAAGTAAAGTATGAGGACCTCTACCTCTCATTCAGCACCATCGTGAGTTCCTATATCAACCAATCAGAATAGAGCTGGAAGGGACCTTGGAGGTCTTCTAGTCCAACCTCCGGTTCAAGCATGAGATCCTATACCATTTCAGACAAGTGGTTGCCCAGTCTTTTCTTAAAAACCTCCAGTGACGTTGAACAAGTAGCCATTAAATGAAGACTACCCTGAATCATTCTCAAATACATGGATGTTTGTTTTAAAATTTTCTTCTTAATTGTAGCTATTTAAATTGGAAATAAAACCTCCCTAAAGAAACTATTGGCTATATTCACATACTTAATTACTTCTTGAATTGTAAAACAGCTGTCTAGTCTTGTTATCCAAACTTGCAGCAATGGAAGAATGTAGATGGCTAGAACAAGATTAATAGAGATATGCTGATCTGAAAGAAACCTGGAGAAAAACTAGAGAAGTTACATTCAGAGAACAATATGAATTAACACCTTCAGATTTGAAATAATTTTACACTGTTTTTGTAAAACAATGAAAATATTCTTTGCTGCCTTACTTTGACACAGGAACACATTGGAGTAAATTAGTCCAGTAGGTATCTCTAATGCTATGGGATATAAAAAAACTAGGTATCTCTACCTAGTATGGTATATAACTAGGTATGGGATATAGCATTAGAGATATGGGATATAAAAATTGTTTATACAACATATGTGCCATCCTAGGCAATACTATCCACTCTCAATAACATATTTGTATGAAAGTAATAAAATATTCTCTACTCTGGGGAAAATAATCCTTTGGTAGATAACCCAATTGTTATGGTTTCAGCATTTTATTTTAACAGGTATCAGATGGGTAGGTTATCATATAGCAGTCTTCTTTTCCCAAACCCATCAGTGTTAGGTTGATCAACAGGCAGCAAATGGAGTATGAAACCAATCAGGTGATCTGGGCTTATGTGAGCATGGCCAATGGAATGGTCAAAAGAGGCAGGGGCATGGACATAATCTGCTGTTTTTCACGATCTCTCCAATCCCTTCCAATGAATCTGATTCTTTAGACTGCCCCTTTTGCACCAAGAATTCCAAATATGCTCCCTCTCAAATTCCTCCTCCCCCCATTTTGTCATGGGGTTGTGAGGGCAGAATTTAACAAAGAAGAGAACTAGCCCAGGACCAGGAGGAAAAAATAGAAAACCAAGTACACCAATAGAAGAGAATATGTGTACATCAGGGTTGAACTGTGGAGCCTTGGTGCTCTCTGAGTTTATACGTCCTTGATTAATGTATTATTTACTGCTGAATTGTTTAGTTTGGTATTAATCCTGGTGCTAATCCCTGTTTATCTTGGTGTTGATTGCTGGCGAGGATGAGTTTTAATCTGTGTCCTTTTTTAGATTTAGATTATCTCTTTTAAATGGTGTTAATCTCTATGCGCCTGTTGATGGCTGATTTGTCTTGACGGTCAACGTTCCAGAAATTTTCTAGCATTTTTGAACTTAAAACAATTATATTTTCAGTATGGCTAGAAGCAAAAGTGCAAAAGAGCCAATATAATCTTGGGCTAGATCGGGGGTCGGCAACCTTTGGCTCCAGAGCCGCATGCGGCTCTTTGGGCCCTCTGCCGTGGCCCTCTGTTCCATCATTGATTGGCATCGCCCTTCACCCCTTTTACCTCTGTTTTGGAAATCCGGGCTGAGGAACGATCGCCAGCCATGGTGGACGCTTCCCTTCGGGCAGCCCTCCTCCTTGCCTCACAATCACCTGGCTGGCTGTGGCTGAGCCAGGAGCGTGCGCATGCGTGGGGAGACCCTCCTCACGCGAGCACCAAAGCACAGGAAAGGAATGCGTGGGGCAGGCGGCCGCTTGCCTAGGGAGGGTCTCCCCGCATGTATGCAGGCTCCTGGCTCAATGAGCCAGCCCGGATTTCCAAAAGAACAAATAAAAGATGTAATGAAGCGCCCCAAGAAGAGCTTGCTGGCCTGGCTCAACCGCGGCAGAGAGAGAAGAGGGGGGGAGAGACATAGAGAGATACATACAGAGTGATACACAGAGGGGGTGAGAAGACAGAAGAAACATACACGGTGATACACAGAGAGAGGGAAAGATAGGAAGGTGGGGAGAGAGAGATACAGATGGAAAGAGAGACTGTGTGTGTGCGTGTGTCTCACTCCTTGCCCCTGTGTCTGTTCTTACTGTCAGAAAGCTCTTGTAGCTCTGCGTGCTCTTTTTGGGGTTTGTCACAAGTTGGTTTTTTTTCTCTTCCTTTTGGAAAGGTGGGCTGGTGGAGCAATGAGCAGCTTATCCCCTCTCCCGCCCCCTGAGCGGCTGTGGTGGGACCGACAGGGTGTGCACAAGATATGGGGGAATGAAGCCTCCACCATACATTGATTGTCGCTCATTGCTTCGCCAGCCCGGCTTTTCAAAAGGAAGACAAAAAA
>JANHFT010007293.1:0-16103 GCA_032467955.1 Pseudoxenodon macrops
GCTTCTTGGATGAGAAGTGAAATGTCTTCAAAGAAAAACCAGAAAGTCCAGTTGCCTCTTGAAAAAGCACCTTTGGGACACCAAATAAAGTGGTTTCAAATTTGCAATACTGGATTCACACATTGTGACAACAAACCTAATAAACTACAGCATATTGTGGCTTAATGCAATATAGGGATCCATTGGGTAGCAGTTGCATTCCTGGGAATTACTGAACAGGACAAGGCTCATTCTCAGTGATATTCCCTACCTGATCCATAATTATTATTTATATAGAAGCTATGTTTTAGAGTCTTGTTCTGGTTCTTTCACTTTGTAACCTCCCTAGCCCCATTAACAAATTGTTCCCTAAGGTAAAGATGACATTTATCACATCACTGTTTACTTCTAACATGCATGTGCATTTATGTTACAGGCTGTTCAAGCATTTGAAAAAAGAGCCTGATGGAACAATATAGTTAAAACCAAGAAACAAAGCCTATGCATGTGTCTATGTGCATGCCTGTATGCGAGGATGTGGAGGACAAGGTTTTCAATGCAAGCAGAAAACGAGAAAACCTTGGCTATGTTCAGAGCACTTCAGTGATTGAGAAAAGCCATTATCTCGTTCATGCCTCTGCTTTAGCATAGTCAATAAAAGAGAGAGCAGGCAAGCCAATGCCTACGCAGACAATTTAAGTTCTCTACTAGCAACACAAACAGAGTCTAGTAATGTCAGTGTCCTCCACTGTTAGTGAACTGAAGGCAAAGGCTATTATTCAAATGTTTTACAGCGTGACAAAGTTTTTCACTCTAATCGTGGTATTAGTATTAAAATAAAAGTTTTAAATAATTCATACATTTAAAGCTGGCACATTCTCAAGGGGAAGTTTCAAGGAAAGGGAAGTATCTTTTTTCCTTTCTACCCTGTAATGCCCTCCCAAGCCGATTACTATATAAAGTAATAAAGAATACTGTTTGGGGACCAGTAGCACCACCCAAGGATGAGTTTTTAATGTTCCACTCCACCTATGGAGTTTCTTCCCCTCCTCCCTTCTCCAATTATAGAAGGATCTTTGAACAGAAGCATCCTGAAATAGCTATGGGGCTTCTTGTAAGATATTGGAATGGTTCCTTCCTGTACATCCATAACAACATAAAAATGAATAGATAACTACAGCCAAACCATTTCAACCAAATAGTTATTATCACTTGTAATACTTCCAATAACTATATGACAGAAAACTGTAGTATGAAAAACACCCCTCATAGAAAAGGCTGAAAAGCTAAACAAAATTCCATCTCTGACAGTATTGAGGACATGATGACTTGTCCCTGGAAAATGGAGACCACATACCACCAGAGCCATCCACAGGCATGCGGTTTATAATCCCAACCAGTATGGGAGAGTAATATGCTAGAGAACATTGGCAAATTGTAAAGCATCTGGAAAAAAAACTATATACCATCTACCTATTATATTACTAAAACTCTCATGTCTGTAAACATTTAACTGGGCAAAATAGCACATCAAAGGACAAGTTTTTCTGAACTAACCTATCTCAAGAGCCGTGGTGGCATAGTGGTTAGAGTGCAGTACTGCAAGCTACTTCTGCTGACTACTGATTACCAGCAGTTTGGCAGGTTGAATCTCACCAGGCTCAAGGTTGACTCAGCCTTTCATCCTTCCGAGTGGTAAAATAAGGATCCAGATTGTTGGGGGCAATCTGCAGACATTGTAAACAGCTTAGAGAGTGCTGGAAAGCACTGTGAAGCAGTATATAAATCTAAGTGTTAAGTGCTAACTCATAAATTGTGTCCAGAATCCAGAACCCATGATTTCCTGTGGGACTAAAATTTGGAAAATCTGTAATCACTTCAGTACTGGCATGCTAGTCATGGTCCTATCCTATCCTTCTGAACACCAGGAAGACCAGCCTCACAATCAACCACTGAAGGTCAGTCAGCCTCAGTCCAGTCATTTTGAGTTCAAATTTGGAGTCAGAGGAGGGTACCAATAATGAGCAGTCAGCACTGGAACCAGCTTCAGAAGACCTGACAGATGATGAACAGCCAGGTCCAGTGCCACCAGATGGCCTGCTGTCTGAGCAGGCAAAGGAGGCAGGGCAAAACAGCAAGCAGTAGACATGGCTGTCATTGCTCTATGAAGATGTGGGTGTGAAATGATCACTACCTCCCAATGCAAGAGCTTGATGGTCTACAAAAAGAGTCGTGCAAAGGCTCTCTCAGACTTCTCATGAAGATGGAGTTTCACCCTGCTAAATGAGCTACACAAAGTCTGCTTCTATTAATATGGAGCAGCAAGCACAAGTTCTTCATTGACAACAACCACCACTCTGTGGTGCCTTGACTTGTGAACCTCTCAACCCTGACTTTGAACCTGGACCAGGCTGAACCAGGTGAATTTTGGGAAAGGGGGGGAGGAACCTGACTATATACTGTTAAGTGTATGTGTATTTGCAAGCCTCATTCAGTAAAGAGCACAAACCTACCCCTTTATGTATTTGAGTGTGCTTGATCTGGGACAGGACACAGGCAAGAAGTCAGAAGTCACTACTATTCCCATTGTTTGTTTGTTTATTTTCTCTTGATCATTCTGATAACCCAACACATAAAAGGTTGTCTAGTATGCTATTAAAATTCTTGTGTTTATAACCCTTAAGTGGGCAAAATGGTCCATCATAGGTAAAAAAAAATCAACCAAGGTAACTCAAATGGGATAACATCCAAAATCCAGGGCCTATGACTGCCATGGAATTAAAATTTGCCAAATTTTATAGAACATTTTATAACATAATACAAAATGTTATAAAATATTTCCTGTTGTCAACTCCTAATGTTTGACTACACTACACCTTGGTACTCAACTGCAAGGTACTTGGTACCTTGGTACTCAACTGCTTTGAAACTCATAAAATTTGGTATTCAATGCATTTTGACATGAAAATGTTGTCCTGGTACTCATAGTTTATTTGTTAACTGTCAATGCTTGTCAGTGTTGGCTGCCTTGTGACTCATTACATTCTTCCTTATGAGAAAAATCTGTTTGGTACTCATCATTTTTGAAAGTCATCATGCGCCCCAGAACCAATTAACAATGAATACCGAGGTACCACAGTATACAGTTCAAGGTGGGCTACTTTCAAGGCAGATACATCTATGAATATGTTCTGAATTTTTGAGAACTTTTCAAGTATATTTAAAGCTCTATGACTGGTAAGGAAATATCTCTGAAAGGATGACTCAACAAGTCACAGGTTTTTTTAGTTAAATTCTGTAATCGATTCTTCCACTTAAATGCACAACTTCATATCACATCCTCTGGCAATTTATTTTAACAGTTTAATCCGGTTCTTCAACCCATCAAGATCACCCTGAATTTCTTTTTGTCTTCTAAAACATTGGTTGCTTCACCTAAATTGGAGCTGCCTACAAATGTGATAATTTCATTCATTGAAGCTGTTTGTAAAGATGTTGACTAACACTGGGCCACTAACAGTTGCCTATTTACTTCTCTACAGCAGGCATTGAATACCAACTACTAAGAAACAACAACAACAAATCTACCTAGATGCACTAGATGCAATAGAAACATGTGGAAAACAAAACTATTAAGATGATAGCTGAAAGGAATAAGATGACAACAGCCAATGCATTTCTAAAGAGAAAATAATACCAGGCACTAGTTTTGGGGGCAAAATGGAAATAACAAAACAACTGGTAAGTGAGAAGCAATTATTGTATGTTTCTTGGAATAAGATGGAGGCTTAACAACATTAATCGACTAATCTGTGCAATTAATGACTTGATCATTGATTAATTGAAGCTCTGTTTTTAATCTCAGTCAGCCATCTGGGCTATTTCTCTTGGACTTGACTGTTTCTTCTATTGCCATCACTTAGATTTTGCAACAGCTGTTCAGAAAGCTTCCTTTCTGCTGAAGCATGCTATCGCTGTTACCATTTTAACATTTGCTCAGTGTCACCACACAAAACGCAGCAGTGGCGTGGCCCTTGTCCAGAAGATTTGCATTCTAAGATACAACAACGGTGTTAAAAAGAATAGAGCCAGCAGTTCAGAAAAACAAATTAAAACTGATTTCTAGGAAAGATTTCAGAATTTACCCAGCATGGAAGTTTCTATATATTAAGGCTGCAAAAACTGCCTGGCTGATGTAATTTGGGGGCCAAATCTGAAGTTCTGGAAATTATCCAAGGCAGTTCATCCCATTTTGGAGGTGATCCATGAAACAAGGCATCTTTCTGAGCCAGAAAGGCATTTGGAATTTTGAGAGCATGCGGAAGCACACTCACGAATTGTTGTTATAGGAGTCTTGCCTACAACATGATTGTCATAGTAGGCATGCTGGCTATTTACTAAGAAGTATAGAAAGTCACCCGTCTCGATCCCCTTTAACATTCTAGTGGGATTTTTGTAGGTCCAAACTTCAAAATAAATATGATGCTAAAGGTTGATGGTTAGTTTTGCTTTGCTTTGTAACATGTAACTTCCTATTTAATTTGCTGTCTTAAATAAACTTTTAAGAACACAGGTGAGACAGGAAGCCTGGTGGATACCAGGAAGGTTTCTAGGAATATACTGAAGCCCACAAGCACATTGTTGCTTCAGTGCAAATTGATTTCTGCATTTGGAGTTGAAAGCTAAACTCTGGATCAAACATCATATAAATAAATGAGCAAGAGGTTCAAAGCTGAACACAAGTGCCCATAACCTCATTGTATCTGGACAGAATATGACAAAATCTGCAGTGGTACATTCTTGCCAATTTTCAGACCAATGGGGCTATTAAAAGAAAAGGAGTAATATATAAAGTAATGGTGAAGATGTCCCTTCCTGATGCAGAATCATTGGCTCTGGCAGAAGCAGAAAGACAAAGAAATAAATTGTCTTTTCCGCCTTTCTTGATGACTAAGCTTGGTTAAGTGGTTAATGCAACTCTTAAGCAATATTCCAGACACAATCAGAAGAAGAGTCTATGCAACAATGAAGTCTATAAAATTATAAAAATAATCAATCTATCCTAAGATGCTGTGAGCCATCATGGATTTATAGGGTCACTTTGACTGCAGGACAGTTTATTACTTACTGAATTTAATATTCCTTCTCTTTTTCCCACTTTCCATCATATCATTTAATATAAATGACAAAAGTGAGTCCACAGTTTTGTTTGGAATAGTATTGTAATGCTGCAATACCGGAAACCAGAACCTGGAGTTTCATAGAAGACCAAAACAAAACAAAAAATAGAATTTTTCTGTTTTGCATCTTGCCAAGAAATGAAAATCTGTACAGAATTATCCTGCTCCATTTCACAATATGGATTTTGGCAGAATCTTCATCCAAGGCTCCCAACTATATATTCACTAGATGTTAAGATAGCAAACAACATTAAAAGCAAAGCATTTTTGTAAAATGGCAGTGGAAATACACTATGGAGGCCTTTACAATGGATGTTTATTTATTACATTTGTATATCACCCAAAGCATTCTACATTTTCACAGCTTTCATTTGAAGAAAGGAAAATAAAATTAAAAATAGTCAAAGTAACCCTTAACACCATCCTCCAGAAAAATGAAGAGATGCTGTTTAATGTTCCTTCAGGATGACGATAAGATAGTGCTAACCTTATTTCAAGTGGCAGGCTACTCCATGGTAAGGAAATGTGGATGGAAAAACTTAAGGTTGCTGACCTGAATTTTTTCCCTTATGAATTGCATTCCTTCCTTATGGATTATTTCCCTGAGACTTTAAGAGAACAAAGAACCACACCTGTACAGCAGTGGGATAAAAAAGAAAAAATGAAGGCACAGATCAGAGGTGGTTCCTACCAGTTTGGACCAGTTCTACCGAGTAGGTAGTAAGCCGCTGGTAATGTCACGGAGCCGGTTCTGGTCCGTGGACGGCATCATTTTTTTTTTTTTAATTGGGGGGATTAAAAAAAAATTTTTTCCGGGATTTTTTTCTTCTGTGCATGCGCAGAAGCCGACTTTCAAGCACTGCACATGCATTGCCATCTTGTTTTCAGCATCTCTTTTTTTGGGGGATTTCTTTGGATTTTTTTCTACTGCATGTTTGCACCGACGCGATGCAGGAGGCAGTGAACTGGTGGCAAGGTAAATTACAACCCACCCCTGTTACAGATGTGGATGTTGGTGGAAGAGAGAAAGGGGAGTGCACTGGAAACTAACAGCAGCCTGTTATGCATGGGAGAAGTGAGACCAAAATAGTTGGTGGAGTGAGCAATGACCCTCGGAAGCTACTATGATGTGAAAGCAATAGCAGTCTTACAGTCTCCCAAGTCTTCCAAAGATGCAGACCAGCTACAGTCAGCCAGCAACAAGTAATTGTTTTCTTCCTTCTAGGAACCGATAAGAACTGAGAGCCAGAGGACCAACTTAGTAAAAGAGAATTATAGGCTAGTAATACTCCCTTTATTGATGTAAAAGGTGGGCAGTTACAGGGGGAAAAAGAAATATGTAATTTAATATGTCAATTCTATAGGAATCAAGCATTTGGAAGATGATTTTATTGATTGGATTTAAATGGGTATCTTTTGGCTATAAACAATGATGGAGTGATATGAAGTTATAAAAGCTTTGCTCTATCAACTTAATTGACCTTAGGCTTCAATACAGACAGAAAACATTGATATGTACAAGAGAAGATGGCTCTAAAATTGTCATATATGTGAAGAAGTCAGACTACAATTTATTTACCATACCATTTAATTGTTAGAATTATATTCAGCTTTTCCTCCAGGGCATTGAGGAGACATACGTAGTGTTTCCTCTTTCAGTTTTTCCATGCAACAGCAGCCCTGGGACAGAACATGGACTGAAAGAGTGTAATTAATCCAAAGATCCCAAGTAAATTTCAATGGCTGAGGGTCTCTCTAATCCTAGACGAAGACTTAACCACCACCGGTTGCTGCACAGCTTTTCCAAGCTAATTGATTCACAGAATTTCCTTCATTCCTTTCTCACATGAGAGGAGTAGTTATATTTATAAAACAGGTTTTTTAACAGGTAAAATAAAATCATGATCTCTTCTTGCATAGTGGTACAATGTTGAAAATTATGAGATTACTTTATGGAAAAGCAGAGAACGAGTTTATGAAGTTAGGATCTGAGAGAAGAACAGTGAAAACTGTTCATATACTCAAACTTTACAACAGCCAGATCCAGGTACTTACATGAGCTGTGGAAGTTTTGATTTAGCCATAAGGATTAGCAAGATGCTCTTAGCAGACTTATTAATACCCTGTTAGTATCTCTACCACAAATAGATCAAGGTACAGGTTTCCCCAAACCTTAAGATCTTGTTAGGAAACATGAATGTTTTTGACTGATTACCTGCAAATACATTGCTTTATAGATGTATCTCCCCAGTGTTTTTCATAACACACATTTTGTCTATATTAAAAGAAACTAAATATTTAGAGAAAATACAAAACGTCCCATGCCAGTGACCATTTATTATCTCTGTAATCACTTTCCTGTTCAGATCCTATATTATGATTTATAAATGTACTCGCAGGTTGATTATTTTCAACAGTTTACATATAAATACATCAACCTACATACCTATTTTAACTGAGAAATATAATAAAATGCATATAGTTATATTAACTACCATAATCACAGACTTGTATATTATTGATTTTATATATCTGATTTGGGACTATCACATCCCAATCTGTTTAACATATTTCTATCTTTTCCAAGAAGCTCACAATACTCAGGATTCCATTGTCTTAGCATGAGATTTCTTATTATAAGAGACACAAGTTGATTCAACTCATATCATAAACCTTGCTAAATATTTATTTTGTAGATGTAGCATATGGGTCTTTCTGGCCAGCTTATGAAATCTTTTCCCAGGATGTCTGAAATTACAGATAGTCCTTGATTTGGGACCAGTTGCTTAGTAATCATTCAAAGTTGTGACAGACTCCACTCTCAAAAGGTACATACAATCTGGTTCCAAAGTTCTGACTGCCTCCTGTGGTCACATGACAGCATTTTGGGCACTTGACAGTCAGCCTGCATTTACAGCCATTCGCAGAGTCGCATGGTCTCATGACCACAGTTTACAATGTTTTTCCTGAAACCTCACATTTACTTTTGATTTTTGCCCAAAGCGAACCCATAGCAAATAATGGGTTTGTTTAACGATCATAGTATTCACTTAACAACCACCCACAAAAAGTCATAAAATTGGGTCGATCACATCATGACTCCCTTTATGACATCGTGGCTTACAACCCTAATTGGCAGGCTCCGTTACGGTCATAACATGAGGACTACCTGTATCAGTGCTGTGCCCATGTTATGCAAACAGCCTGGAAGGGCAGCAAGACCATTACATTCAGTAGCACAGCAGCAATTTGGGTTGAACCTCTGGCCAGTTCTCTCCACGCATCTTTCCCTTCTTTCCCATGTTGGAGGTTTTCATTGTTGGGAAAGCCACAGTGAAAGGTTGGGAGCAAAGGTTCCCCATATCCACTTCCAAGGTTGGATGTCTACCTATGAGGTTGGCACCACTTCAACTAATGCTAGGATTCTCTCCTAGAAATCGAAATACTGATCACCAAAGCAATCACAATCTTAATCTAACCATAAAATAAAACTAAAGATATCATGAATAATATTTAAAAATACCCTATATCAGTGAATCCATCTAAACATGAGCATAGAGGAATAAGATTCATAACGCTTCATAAATCAACCCGCAACACAAAAGTCTGAAGGAAATAAAAAGGAATTTGTTTCATTGTATCAAGTTATATCAGGATAGGAACTAACACATTTTCTCCGGGGAAGGTGTTACATAGCAATGATTCGGCCTAAAAAGGTACTTTTTCACTGCTACCCAGCCTCTTTTCATACTAAGAAGGGACATTTGGAAACAGACTTATAATTTTAAGTTATGCATGAAATAAGATGATCCTTCTCATAATAGCTTCTCAAGCCCTGCAGGATTTTACAGGATTTAAAACAACCCTTTGAACCAGGCCTTGATATGAAAACTAGGGAAAAATGATAAATTACATACTAGCAGCAACAACTTGATTCATAATTCCTAGGCAGAATTCTACTTTACTTTATATAAAGCTTCACTTTATATTAACTGAATTGTTTAGAATGTTATTAAAACCCATTTAATGTACAAGGCATTGCAGCCTGCAACCTAAATGGGAGATTACTACAGCATAGTCCATTAAAACCTACCCTTCTCTTTCAAGGTAGAGTCACTGTTGGCCTATTAGCATGAGCTAGAAGAAGATGCTTCTTGACCTGCCTTCAGAACAGGTTGGACAGCACTCAGCAGAACACCAAAACCATTCATTGTTAGTGTTTCCATCTCATCTAGATTAAATTTCAGTATGTTGCCTGGGTGAGCAGCTATAGCCCCTTTAAGACCTCTGGACTTCAACTCTTGCTTTAAGCTCATTGATTCATATAGCAAACTAATTTATTTTCCCATAATCATAAACCTTCCATAAGGTCCCACATCTTCTCTTCCTTTGGTCATCTGGTTTTAAATCAACAAGATCAGAACATGATTTATTTATTTGTGCAGTTTATATAACTGCCCATCTCACAAAACAAGTGAGTCTATCAATAGCCTAGGGCAACAAGTTAGAAAAAGACATTTATGTATATTATAAAAAGAAAGTAACTAATGTTTCTGGTTTAAGATTTTGCCCAAGGTTAATATACTTTGTAAGAAGTAGACTAT
Organism: Pseudoxenodon macrops; assembly: GCA_032467955.1. NCBI lineage: Eukaryota > Metazoa > Chordata > Lepidosauria > Squamata > Pseudoxenodontidae > Pseudoxenodon > Pseudoxenodon macrops. The sequence goes on from JANHFT010007293.1 coordinate 9,764, forward strand.
AACAATGCAAAAAATAACAATAAGAGAATAATTTACATTGCTATACTGCAGTCATGTTTGGAGGAATGGAATTAATATAACTGGAGGCTACAAGCTGTCTATCTAAAAAATTGACATGTTTTTTTGCAAATTCATTTTGAATACCCCACGGGGTTCTCTGTGTATGTCTACAGTAGCAGTCCAAATTTATAATTAATACAAAAGTTTGAAAGAATTAGTCACAGGTAATTATTTATTTAGCTTTATAGGCCATTTCAACTGCATATGACTCCCTTGACATAAGTCTAACACCATAAGAAAAGATTAAAACAATAGAAATTATAACATCAGCCTAAACAAACAATAATAGTATCTATTCTATTCACCATTACACAGCCATTAAAGTAAGAAACTGCCTTATATCAGTTTAGAACATTGGTATGAAACTCTATAGACACACTTGAAATGAAAGTTCAGGCAAAAATATTTCCAACCTTTCCTAGGAAAAAAAACAGGAATTAAACCTGAAATATTCTGCATGTAAACATGTGATTTACTGTTCTCTTTAGCTGTTGCTTCTTATTGCCACTCCTTGCATTAATATTGGTCTATACTAGATTTATCAGCGTATCAGCATACTTTTATATTCCAATATTTCATATCAGCATATCAGCATATTTTTATATTCCAATATTTCATATCAACTTCTCTCACATTTAGTTTTTGAAACACACTCATAGCAATCGTATTACATGGCAGTAAGTTCACTTTATAAATATGTCTTTCAATAAGCAAAGCAAGTTTTCTTAAAATGAACTCAGGTACGTTCTAACGCTTGAGACAATGCCTTTAATTAACATTTGCAACCTAATCCCATACGGATGTTCTCTTAACACTTCTACAAGTCTTTTTTTATTTTACTGCAACAATAACATGGCTACTACCTATCTATATGTGCATACACATAGACACACACAGACACAATTGCCGATACTCATGACTTTTCCAGCACTTTCCCTAAGCAGAGGAATAAATGGCCAACCAAATAAACATTCATTAATCAGGTCAGGACATGATAGAATGCCTATTTTGAAAGAACAGGGTTCTGCTGATTGTCTGGGTCTTGGGGAAAACAATATAGTACTTCTGCACTGATGTATTAGTGTTTGGATGGCTTCCCAGCTCTCTCTTCAACCACCATGGCAGAAGTGTCACAGAAAAGCTTCAATGCGCAGACGCCTCAAAATAAGACACTCAGTACCACTTTATGGTGCATACATGAATCCAGACTGCAGAATTAAAGAAACCTTCCAAAAATAAATAGACAGAGCTCAGAGGAACCAGATCATCCTGCTGCAGGTCCCCACATGGAATCTCTCCTTTCAACATTATCTATACATGTGCAATATTACTCTGGCTCGCTTATACACCTCACCATGCCTTTATGCAAATTTGCCTGAACATTTCAACATCCATTTATTTTCATGTCTGCGTGAACTTCCTTTGCATGATCACTGATGCTTGGCCTACATTTCTCTAGGCTCAGCTGGGGAGTAATGTGCAAACTTGGACCCTGCGGAATGAAATCACTGTCACAAATTAACATTATACAGATGGCAATTCTGCTAAAAACTATGGTTTCACAAGTGAATTTAGCAATTAAAGGCATCATCAGAACCCATATCTGAAGTGTAAAATGGATAATGCTTGCTTGAGAAAAAGAGAGGTATTTTCACAGACTATCAAACTGCACTGTATGTTTCTTCTTACAAATTTCTGCGAGAAAATCAGATGCTGTGAAAAACTCAGCTCAACCAGACCAGAATGCTTTAATCACTGAAAAATAAATAAGACTCCAATTTGCATCCAAACAAAATCTTACAATATAGCAAGCTATCTTCCAGAATTCATCATTATATTTCCCATGGAGTAACGGAGTAATCAATAAACATATGGACATTATTTTTAAAAACATGTATTTAACGTATTTCTGGCCACTTTTTCAACATTAAAAATGCTCTATCTGGATATTCTTGATATTTTAGTACAAGCTTTGAATGCTGGAAAAGTATTACTCTCCTGATGTTTTAAACTATTTTTAAACTGCTACTAACGTTTTCCCATCTGCAGTGCTTTCCAGCACCAAAGATCTGTTACTTTATGAGAATGAATAATGCTTTCAATGTACAAAATGTTTGTTTTTATTAGGGAAACAATAACAAGCATTTATATTGTAGTAAACATGGTGTATAAGGCATCGATTACATAACTATTTTAATTTATATTCTAACTGGATGCAATTAGAATAGGTACACTTTGTGCTTAAGCGTGAACGATTGTGTCTTTGTAGGCAAACATCACATCAATATGACAAACGTATATGAAATGGAAGCATATAGAAATATTTGGGGTTTTTCCCCCCCATAACTCAAGCCAGACATATTCCTGACAATCAGTAGCTTTGGGGAAACTACTTGTGGCTCCTTACCCACAAACCATGTCCATGCCTCTCTTTTTTGCTGGGTAATTAGCATCCCATTCATGTTTCTTGGCTCCCCTCTCTCTGATACTAGCCTGCACTACGGCACCCTTTGTAAAAGCAGGTCCTCATCCAGTTGATATGCACATGCTTCTCTCTTCACCTCCATCTTCTTGCCACATTCATCTTCCTACACACTAGCTCAAATTTACACACATGGGCAGATTTCTCCGTTCCCCTATCTTTAAATCTAAACAAAACATGAAGCTTGAATGGCCCCCAACTCAATATTTCTTAGACCTCGCTATTAGATGCTTGGTACAACATCAAAGCCACAGCATAAACTGAACCTACTAGCAACATTCTCAAAATAAGACGTTTGGTTCTGAAAAAAGTGGGGTATCCAATGTGCTCTAAGGAGTTGCATCTCCCAAAACCTCAAAAACATGTGTTTCCTTAACATTAGGAGCACATGGCAAACTCAGGCCAAACCATCTTTCTTTTACCCCCATATGCACTGGTCTCACGAAGACACCCCACTATCTCCAGCCTTCTCCTGCAGCTCAGTTATAAATCGCCCTAGTGCACCTCAAATTCCTCCCTTCTTTTCTCATGGGCTCCACGGATCGCGCCTTCCCTTCTACTACCCACAGCTTTCTTGCTCTCTGCTCCAGTTTACACTCAGCAGGCGACACGCTCCGCAGCATGGGCTCCCAGCTGCACTTCGCCCTTTAATCCCCGCTCCTTCCAGCCCAAACTAGTCCACAGCCTCCATCCTCCTGGGCTCGGCCAACCGAAGTTGCCCCCGCGCCACTTCTCCTGTGATACTTCGCCCAGCCCGGCTAGTCTGTGGCTCCCACCTGGCGGAGGGTCCGTGAGGCTGCGCGGGGCCCGGTGCAGCGGCAGGCGCCCTGCCCGGTGGGAGCTGTCCTCCACTGCTTGGTGCTGAAGGTGGCTTGGCGGATCCAGGCGAGGTGGAGGGACCCGTGGCCAGGCCGGGAGGCAGCTGCCCCTCGGCTCCCCCGCCCTCTAGGCTGGCCTCATTGCCCATGGCCAGGCAGCAGCGGTCCGGATGGAGACAAGGCTCCCCGAGCGTCTTCAGCGCAGTGCTGTCTGCGCCGCCATCAGCCTAGCACCACCATCTCCGCCTGCCCCGTCCGCACTGAGCATGCGCTTAGGTTGAGCGCGAGCCCAGCACCCAGCCCTCCGAGAGGACGCGCTTCGTTGGGGGCGCGCGGGTGGCGCGCGACCCCGGACCAATGGAGGCTGGCGCAGAGTTCGAGCCGGCCCCTCGACAGCACGTGCGTGGCCTCGCCAATGGTTGCTGAGATTTCCCCTCTTCGTTTCTCCCGCCGGCGTCTCTGGCATGCAGAAGATCCGGATTGCAAAACGCAACTGGAGCGGGTCTTGCGACGCCGGCCGTGCCACCAGGCAGACGGAACAAACCCACCCGGGCAGAAGCGGCCAAGCCCGGAATGGATTATCTCGCTGTCCTTTTGCTTTTTTGAGGGGGAGGTCTTCATTGGGAACTCACGCTTTTCGGAGTCCTCTCACTCAAAGCAGCTCTTCAGACACATTAGAAACTAATCAAAGAGAGAAGCAACCTGGAATTAAGGAGAAACTTCCCAACAGTGAGGACCAGTGGAACAGCTTGTCTTCAGAAATCATGGGCGTTCCATCACTGAATGTTTTTAAGGAGAGTCTAGAGACAGTCACTTATCTAAAATGGTATAGGTTCTCCTGCTTGACCAGGGGGCTGGACTAGAAGACCTCCAACGTCCTTCCAGCTCTTCATTCTATACAAAACCTTAAACTTAGACTGTCTACTGTTGACCTGACCCCATTCCTAAGAAGTCTGTAAGGGGCGTGCATAAGCGCACCAATGTGCCTACCGTCCCTGTCCTAATGTCCTCATGTATTTGTAACCATCTCATGTATTCATAACCATGTTTATACATTTTATGTATTTCTATAATCATATATGCTTGACAAAATAAATAAATAAAATATATGGCAGATCATGTGCCCAGTCAATACCTTTTTAGAGGACATGTTAACTATTGACAAATGGGCCCTATTGATTATGTTCACTAATCATGGCATACATAATCCACCTCTTTGTGACTTTATGGACACAACAATATAGTTTACTACTAGCACTCTTTATATTCTCTTTTGAACGAGATACCTTACAGAAGTGTTGGACCTCAGCTACCATAATTCCCAACCTGCATTGCTGAAGAGCTGACAGAATTATTAATGTTGATGTCCAAGGTGTCTCAAGGGCTGGAAGTTTGATACAAAGTTTCTGCAGACATACTGTACAGAACTAGGTGTGAATAGCAAATTCACACATAAAAAGGGCAACTATATGGTGCTGTTAGGTACCAAATTCCAATTAAAAGAAAAACAAAAATTACAGACGCACTTCCTCTTAACTTTATGAACTTGTATTGAATTCTTGATTAGCCTATATCCTGGATATTGTGTTCTCAGGAGTGAACTGTATATTACTAATAAATGTTTGTTTGTTTTCCCTATCAGAATTTTTTCCTGTTTCTAATAAATGAATCATCAATGACTCTTACAATTTGGTGTGTACCACATTTAAGTATTCTCTCCTATTCGTTATATTGCTTTTTTTTTTTTAAACTTAAATATTTATTTTGGCTTGAGAAAACAGATTAATACTAGGATTAATTACAGGTAATCCTCAATTTACAACAATTCATTTAGTGACTGTTCAAACTTACAACTGTACTGAAAAAGTGACTTATGACCATTTTTCACACTGACTGTTGCAGCCTCCCCATGATCACCTGATTAAAATTAAAAATGCTTGGCAACTGACTCATTTATTATGGTTGCAGTGTCCCAGGATCATGTCATCTCCTTTTCTGACCTGAGAAGCAAACTCAAATGGGGAAGCCAGATTCATTTCACAACCGGGTTACTAATTTAACAACTGCAGTGATTCACTTCACTTAATAAACCCATACCAAAATAACTGTGGCAAGAAAGGTCATAAAATGGGGCAAAATTCATTCAACTGTCTTGCTTAGCAACATAAATTTTGGGCTAAGTTGTCATAATTTGAGGACTACCTGTAATATTAGGCAAATTCTTTGGTTTGGGCGACTGTTGAAATGTTGCCATCACTTAATATACCCATACTGTAAACCCATACTACTATAACCATACTATAACTAAAATACGTCAAATACAGATTCAACGTATTTAGATATAACCAACTTGATAGTATTAGATGTAGACTGCTGTCTAAATTATAATAGGAGCAAACAATCTAATAAGCCATGTCTGTGAATACACCCCTTCACTGTATGGTGATATTGCAAAAAGAAGTATTTCATTATGGATAGGACTGCAATATTTTGTTAATGAACTTTTTTCCCAGTAGGGAAGCCAGCATAATCCATTGCAATAAAAACAAGAACCTTGTTTTTTGGTCCCTTACAGTCTTGTGGAATTGGGTTTATGGGATATGAGGGGGAGAATGTTCCTGTATTCATATTGGTGGTGATAGAAAGTATTAATAGGATGATTTAGGGAGAAATGAAATATAAGTGGTCAATACTTAGAGATGGATGTAGTTTTGCATTGATGTCACAATGAACCTACTTAATGTAATACAAAACCATGGCTACTGTTTAATGCTTGAGGAATATGATACTTAAAAAGGAAAGTAGGAAATCAATTGAGAAGTCAAATGACCACAAATCAGTAGTGGGATTCAAAAAAATTTACTACCAGTTCTGTGGGCGTGGTTTGGTGGGCGTGCCTTGGTGAGAGTGGCAGGGCAAGGTTACTGCAAAATCCCCATTTCCTCCGCATCAGTTGGGACTCGGGAGGCAGAGAATAGAT
>JANHFT010007295.1:30182-43002 GCA_032467955.1 Pseudoxenodon macrops
ACCAAAGACAAATTCCTTGTGTGTCCAATCACACTTGGCCAATAAAGAATTCTATTCTATTCTATTCTATCATCTATGTGAAATACCTATTTCAGAGAAAATTACATTTTTCACATTCATATTTGATACTGACCTCATTTTATGTTCAAAGGCTACTGTAAGAAAACACGAACTACATGTATTTACATGGCCTCTTTGCTCTTGTTGCACAGTGACAGCAATAAAGAAGCCATAAATACTCATCATATCTTGATATATAGGAAATTAGGAAGCAACGAATTCAGGAGGGAGCTTCATCTTGACACATTTGTCTGATTCTTTTGTAGTTTATATTACACTAAACATTGTGTAACGTAATGTCTTTAATATTTATTTAATCTTGTATTGCTTTTGGATCTTATTCATTTTTCCCATTCTCATTTTGTGGCTATAGGTAGCTTATACCAATTTTTATATTTTATTTGTTTTATTTATTTTGCAATATGTTATTGTAAGACAGTTAATAACAACAACGTACATAACCAATAAATCTAGACTTCTTCACTCACCTGAACTTACATCCTGATCATCCCACTGGCTTATGTAGCATTTTATACATGAGACAATCTTTGGAGATTTGTCCAGAATGCAATAGCCAGACTAGTAAAACCATTTATCCACAGCAGAAAAGTACCACTTTTGAGATTGCTGCAATTCTGAGGTCCAATTCAGTTACTTCTTAAAAATCCCTTTATGTCACAATACTGGGCTACATGAAGCCTTGCCTTGCCAATGTTGACTTTTAATTATCATTACAGAATCCCTCTTGTGAAATTCAAAGACTAGAGGAAGCAGCAACCTTTTCTCTAGAGATCCCTGTACAAATGCACTTGTGGATGCACATTTTTACATTTTTTTTCCAAGACTGAATTTATTTCTTTTGTTGATTTTATTGTTTTTACATGATTGTACATCACTCAAGAGACATATGATTGGTGTGGTACATAAATAAAACACATAGCACTCACACACCCAACTTACAGAGCTAGAATATGACCATTGAAAGATGGCCACTATTGAGAATTATAACTACTTTTAAACAAATATACAACATGAAAAAATAACAGAAGATACAGGAATCATGAAAACCTTATACTACAAATTTGGATACAGTGCGATGGGCCTTCAGCAATTTTACTGAAAGCTTTTTTTAAAGCCAAGTGATGATTTCAGGGAAAAGCTACCAAGATAATATTCCAAGAGAGATGGCTTTTGAAACAAGCTATTATGTCCAGATCAAATTGCTGGTGCCATTTAGGTTAGCCCACATAGGTATAGGTCCAATGCCCTTCAAAGACTTTAATCTAGTATAACTCACTAAAGTGGAATTGATTTTCCACCTTCTCTCTTCCTTTTAATTAGTTTTATTCTTTACATCTGAATAGAACACTGGAAATAAATTGTGTAAAGGGGTTCAAAACTCTGCCGGTCCTATTCCACAGCAGATTGCTCTCAGAAAATGCTCTGAACAGAACAGGACCAAATTGGGTAAAGCTGGAGCAACCAGCAAAAAAAAGATCAAGTTTGAAAATAGATGAAATCTAGATCTGAACTCCAGACAAAAGCATCTTACAAAATATTCTCCCAGCGCTGTCCTATGGAGCAGCGTTTGGGCAGTTGTTCAAAAAGGCTGTTAATAGCTCCATTCTGCACCCTCCTGGTCCCATAGCCCAGATCATGTGCTCTGGGCCATATGTGCTTCCTAGTGTATGCATACCAACAAACCACAAAGAGCAGCATGAGGAAAAGAAACAGAAATATAGACATGTTGCTATATTACACAAAAGAAAATGTAGATGCTTCTTAAGGCCACTGTGGGTACAGGTGTTGGACAGAATTTAAGAACTCATAACCTACCGTATATGTTTTCCCCAATGTATTTTTTCTTTGAATGTGTGTTGTCTGCATAGTAGCTACGAAGCTGTAAAAGTTTGTACCCACATTGGGTGTTGTGAAAAAGGGCCCACTTATTCCAACTCAACTAGAAGAAACTGTCCCAAAATATATTAGTAACACGAGGAGCTCTTATCTTTGCATCTTCTCCACACAGCTATCAGTACAGCTAAGGCTATTGTGATCACTGCAATTCACAGTAGGAGTAAGAGCAGAATGATTTAGGAGGGAGCAATTGTGGAGAGCCAAAGAAATAACCTTGGAGAAACTATGAAGCAACAGTTACAAAATATATAAGCCTGGGAAAGGCATGTAAGCATTACAGCATTTAAAACATTAGGGGGAAAAAACCTTCAAACTGGCTCTGCCTTAGCACTCTGGAGCAGTGTTTGTCAACCTTGGCAACTTGAAGAAGTGTGGACCTTAACCCCCAGGATGTTGGAGTTGAAGTTCATACAACTTCAAGATGCCAAGATTAAGAACACAGCGCCAGATATAAGGAGGGAAAGGAGGGAAATCCTGAGGCTTTAAAGACTTTGTTATTGTAGGCTAGTTCAATGAGAGTTCCAGTGAATAAAGTCTGTTTCTTAACCTGGTCTATCTCAAAGAAGAAGAGTAATATCATCAAATTTTGGCAGTCTTTTCACTTGGGAGACAAACCATAAATAGTCCTCTTGCTAGGTTCTAACTTGAACAAGGAACTAATAAATAGTTTTTATTTATTGATTCTTCCTCCTCAGTTTTTGCTCTTTCCTTCTGCTTCCTTAAAGATAGCTTTTCTCCCCTTCCTCTGCAAAATATTTTTTCTTGTTCTCTCACGCTTGATCTTCTCATCTATTATTTTCTGTTTCCTGAGCCTGAAGTTAGGCAAAATGCTAAAAGACACTCCTGGGGAGGAAAGCTGTGGCAAATCTAGATAGCATACTAAAAAGCAGAGACATCACCCTGTCAACAAAAATGTGTATAGTCAAAGCTATGGTTTTCCCAATTGCAGTATATGGCTGTGAAAGTTGGACCATAAGAAAGGCTGAATGCCAAAGAATTGAGGTCTTTGAACTATGGTGCTGGAGAAGACTCCTGTGAGTCCCTTGGACTGCAAGGCGATCAAACAGGTCAGTCTTAGTGGAGATCAACCCTGACTGCTCTTTAGAAGGCCAGATCCTGAAGATGATATTTTGGCCACCTAATGAGAAGGAAGGACTCATTGGAGAAGAGCCTAATGCTAGGAAAGATTGAGGGCAAAAGAAGAAGGGAATGACAGAGAATGAGGTGGCTGGATGGAGTCACTAAAGCCGTAGGCGTGAGGTTAAATGGACTACGGGGGATGGTAGAGGACAGGAAAGCCTGGAGGAACGTTGTCTATGGGGTTGTGAAGTGTTGGACATTACTTCGCAACTAACAACAAAGCAAAATGCAAAAATTAAATGCAGCAATCTTGAATATCAATTTGATGTTCTGTTCTTCTGGATGTCAATTCATTAGGAAAATGATATTCTGTATAAATGTTGCCATATTTAAGAGGCAGAAAGTCATAAAAGATCCTTTTTGCTATTGAAGCCTTGTGCATGCATGATCTCTTAAGCTCATTACTCTTCACAATGCTCAGTCAGTATTTTTTAAAAATAAAATAGGAAATTTGAAGAAGAGATATTGTTCAACAATAAACATCATACAAATAGTTCACTATAATGCATACTATTTAGATTTGTGCATACTAAATATCTATAGTATGACTATACTTACTTGCCATCTGCTGGTCGCTTGCAAACACAATGAAATTTGCCACCAAAATCAATGTACAGATCATCTTCTAATATGTAAAATATTTTTCCTGTAACAATTTTGTCTTTGGCAGGTCCCATCTGAATTAAAGGACAGGACCTCAACATTGACGCAAAGGATTCCACATTCTTGGAAGGCACCTAGAGAAAGCAGTCATTTTAATTTAGGAAATTATCAGATTTGATTTATTAACGTTCAGTGTAATTTTTACAGAATTTTTTTTATTTTATAGAAAAATTAAGGGTATCACTAAACAGTAGCAGGAATCATATGAATACTCTGAAACATTCATTCATTCATAGACCATTGATCTTGATGGAGATGTGGGTAGTGTTACACTTATTTATTCCTAGATAAAGAGTTCTGCACAGAAGTGGTTAAGAATGTTCTTCCTATCTCAGGATTAAGGATGGTGAACTACTGTAACCTATCTGCTCTCAGGATCATGCACACTTAGTTGTAATCATTATTTATTACCTTTATAATGTATCTTATGTGCTCAAGGTAACGTGTAACACAGTATGTTCCATTTCATAATAGTTAAAAAATAGCAGACAGTGTAAAATACAGCTATGGAACACCTTAAAGGCTAGATGTGATATCATACTACTTTTGTGCCTGTTGTGTGAACATGTAGTCACATCTGGGGACAAGAGCACTTTACACAGTGGGCATGCAAGCTTAGAAAAATATAAGGCTGCTTTAAAAAAATAAAAAACTACTTTATATCACTTCTGCATTTTAAACATTTCTAGTGAAGATCTGCCTAGTCCTACAATGAAACAACAGGGCTTTTTCAGAATTTCTCCCCACAACTTCACATGGCCTTTCTTTTATAGTATTAAGTTATATGCTGTGCATTTTAATCATTGTTTAAAATAATTGTAAGAGTGGTTTCTACTTTGAAAAATAAATTTAGAATAGTGGGGTCCTTGGTGACCTCTGGACTTGGCTGTTTTCTTGCAGATATTTCATTACCAAATTAGATAATATCAGCAGACTCACCAGTTACCTAGTTTGGTAATGAAATGCTGTAGAACTGCCAGAAATGATCAGGCTACAAGGCTTTTATTTTAACTGCCAACATTCAGCCTCAGATGCATCAAATAATGCAGTAGATGATAATATGTTAAAAAAACAAATACGACTGGATATTTTAGGAATAAGATAAATTAGACTGAGCAGTAGAGGCAATTTTAAATTATACAATATGTTATTTAGGGCCGGGGTGTCAAACTGGCGGCCTGCAGGTGAGATGCGTCATGCACACCCCAGCTCCACGAATGGGGAAAACATTCCAAAACATCACATATTGGCAACGTGATGCAGCGAGTTTGACACCCGTGATATAGGGTATGAGACCCAAATGGAATAAAGTAGCAATAACACTAAAAATGCACTACTAATTATATGCTCAGCTATGACACAATAAATAACATATCATTTTCTATCAAATTGTTGCGGAAGTGTATGTCCCATCTCCAAAAACAATTTCAGACGGTATGTTGAAAATCTTTGTAGAATCTATGTCAACACACATGTAACAAATCTCTCTGGGACTAGAGATGAGAAGACTGGTGTACTTAAGGTGTTCTTAAGCTAACTAGAGAAAAGCAAAAGAACACACAAATTACTGTATTGCACAAATTCTTTAGAAAAATTGTTTACTAAAAAGAATAGTGCCATATGTGAGTAAAGGTAAATCAAATGAACAGACAAGTTTTGGAAAGGCTGAAAGACATAAAACCAGATAGTTAACACTGAATGAATAATGAAAAGTGAGCAATATATTTTATGTATTTTAAAAACAAAGTTTCCTTTTGGAGTATTGCTTACAGAAAAGCCTTTGATTGTATAGATTATGCCAGAAAATTAAATATGTACATATTGTGTACTAATGAGTATGCCATAATATCTAATTACTTTTCTAAGACCCATTTGGAAACCAAAAGAAAAACTTAGAAGTGAAAATGGAAAGTGAAACATCTGGATTATATGTCAACATGTCAAGCCATATGCCTTGCAAATTGTTGACAATTTTAAAAAGTGGTTTTGTTTTCTGAGTTTATGAATAGTTGGACAGTGTGCTAGAGAGGTAAAGAAAGAGATGAATAGGATAGGAATAGAAATAGAATAAAATAAGCTGGAAGGGACCTTGGAGGTCTTCTAGTCCAGCCCCCTGCTCAAGCAGAAGATGGGTCCTAAGGGGAAAAAAAATACAACGGCAAACTTATATAAAAGAATGAGAGGAGGATGTTCTTATGATAACAAAGATCACAATAGTTAAAGCCGGGGGAAAGACAGACTCTAATGCCAGCATTAGAGATTATGAAGGTGTCTTCGAGCCTAGGCAAGACGGCAAACGCTTCTCCGTACAGCTTTCAGGTCCCGAATTAATTCAGGGTCAGCCTCAGGCCGTCCCCGGAAAAAGCATTTAGCCGGAGAGGCTGGAGAGCGTTAAGGCGGCACTTCTCCAGTTCCGGGAAAAATGTGGACACGCGAAAAGAAAGCCGGGGGAAGATTAAGAAAGGATGCACGTCGCCGCACCTTGCTTCCGCTATCGCCGCCAACTTCCCCTTCTTTTGAAGAAGCCTCCCGGCGACAGCCAAGCGTCACCCCAGGACTGGCGCAGGAGACGCGTCTTCCTACCGAAGCAGCTCCCCGATGTAGGGCTCGCCCAACAGCAGAAGCTACGAGAACGCCGACTACCATGACTGAAGCCGAGCGCGGCTGGCTAAGCTCGGCCCACACCGGAAGCGGTAGCTCTCCAACCCGTCTCAACACAATCATATTCTGAGTGGGAGGGGCTTTTTAGGCTGTGTCTGGAATGGAACGGAAGTTCACCAAATGTCATAGGGGGAAACTCTCGGGTTGAACAAAACCCGATTCTTTCGTTCCGTTACGGTGCGGAGCTTTTGACGCTCGGCTGCTTTCTTCATGCTAGTACAGAGGTCTTCAAACTTGGCAACTTTTAAGACTTGTGAACTTCAATTCCCAGAATTCTCCAGCCAGCATGGCTGGGAGTTGAAGTCCACAAGTCTTAAAGCTGCCAAATTTGGGGACCCCTGGAGTAGTTGCTTGCTCTGGCAGGGTTTGCTTAAGTGATGAGAGTTTGGGAACTCGGCTAGAATCTAGGGTGATATAGCAGGTGCTCCTTCTCAGCAAAGCCAGGAATTAGGGAGAATGGGAATCCCAGCTGGGACAGAATTCTCAAATCTTGTTTTGTTTGTATACTTTTATTTTTACAAATAACTTCAAGGCTGTGAACATATCCAGCAAACCTTCCTTCCTTTCTAGCCCTGTGCCTTAATCACTAGGCAATTCACATCATTAAAGGGTCCACTTCAATAGTAACGTTCTAATAAATCAATCAGTGGTATTTATTGGATCACTTAGGGTATTATAAGTGAATTTCATACACTCCCCCCCAAAAAAAATTCCATGTCTTCAGGCTCCATCTGTTTCTCCATTTCTCAAATATCAGTAAATGTCAGTCTCCCACTCAACCTTTTAACATGTTCATGTTTTCTCAGAAATATTCAGAATTAAGCTATGGTTGATAATTCTACTGTAAAACTGAAAGCTCAAAATAACTGTTACATGTATGAACATCCTATTGCTTAATAATTCAAGTTCAGTCTTTATTTTTGTTCAACTACTGCCGCCTTGTGGTGTTTACTTGGAAGTTAATTATAGCAAGAATTTTTTTTCTAAAATCTAAAGTTGTTTTATTCCTGACAAACTGAACCACAAACTGGCCTAGTGGGTTCACAAATCCAGTTTGTATTGTGTGTTGGGCAAGTCAATCAATTGGGTGTGGCAAACCTTAATTAAACATGGTTAAGCATATAACATGCTTAACCACGTTTAATTAAGGTTTGCCACACCCATGTGATGGCGAACCTCTCACACATGCCACAGGTGGTACGCGGAGCCATATCTGAAGGCACGTGAGGCATTGTCCTATGTCAGATCCAGCGCGCATATGCTCATGCTGGCCAGTTGATTTTCGGCCTTCAAGAGGGTGGGATGAGGCCGTTTTCACCGCCCCAGGCTTAAGGTAGGCCTCTGAACCTGTGAATGCCAAAAAAAAACGGGCAACAGGCCTGTTTTTTGCCATTCCCAGGCTCCGGAGGCTTTCCTAAAATCTGGGGAGGGCGAAAAACGGGCCAACGGGCCTACCAGAAGTCCAGAGGCTTCAGTGAGGCCTGCACGGGGTGTGTGTGTGTTTCTGCACGCATGCAGGGGGAGGGCATTGCATTATGGATGTGGGCATGCGTGCGTGCGCCCTTTTAGCACCCAAGTAAAAAAAGGTTCACCATCACTGTTATAGTAGCACACTAGTGAATATTAGTACCTAGAGTACCCTGGAAGAGAAATAAACTTTTTAAAGGGGAGATCCTGGATTTAGTATGTCACCTAAAACCATTCAAGTCATCAATAAATTGGCAAAAGGATAAAAAGTAATACTTATCTGCAAATCCATTCTTAGAAAATCAAATGTTTGCTGTTATCTGTCTATATTAATTATTGGGTATAACTGAAGGCTTGTACACCTGTGGGGAATAATGATTTCCTAAAACAAATATATTTTCATTTATTCTCGTATCTTGAATGTTGTACCTTATGATGTCTCAGCATCAGGCTGCATCAAAATGTATCTCCATTTGTAAGGAAAACTAAAATTTATCTGTAATATAGTTATTTATCACTTGTGCTTTATAATCCAAAATTGTATTATGCTGCTTTGGAGACTCATCTATGGCTATGACCACATGCACAGATACATATAATCCTATTTTACTTCTTTAGGGTATTTTTACAAGGCAATGTTCATCTTGTTTTCCACTATCTAAGCTCTAACATACCAGTTGGAAGCCAATATTTATTTTACAAAAGTTCTAACTGCAACTGCAGTGCAGAATTTTTATGTGTGCGGAAGAGCATATGAGTCCAAAACACAGCAAAAATTCAGTACATATAAATAGGGAAAAATTCAACTAAACAAGGTTATAAACAAAAACAAAATCACTCTATGAAACTGACTGGAACAGTTAAAAAGGGATTATCTTGTTCTGATAGAGCTGGGGAAAGAATGGTGGAATACAGCTAGGAAGCATTGTGAAGCAAGAAAAAAAGCAATAGAAAAACAAAGTACCTAAAAGCTGCATGTGCAAGGAAAAAAAAGCTTTCAGCCGATATATGAAAAATCAGAAAACGGCCAACTTAATTCTCTAAAACAAGTTGACATCATGACAACAAGCAGATCCAGGGCACAATACACCGTGTGTTAAGAATTATAGCTACCGTACTTTAAAGATAACTAATATGCAACTGAATTCAAAGTAAATATGCATACAACTGAACTGTATGAAATATAGAATCATGTTTGAAAACATTCAAGTAGCCTTTTGTGTTTGACAATACAATGTATTTTATTTGTATACATAATCAAGTATTCAGATTAAATCTGAAATGCTACAGAAAGCTGTCAAATACAGCGTAAGTTGACTTATATGATGTGTATTCTTTTTGGTGCAGCTATAAAGACAAAGCCCAAGTTACGGTGCATCTTAAGGATGTGTTCTAGTTCAGTTTAAGCTTGGTGATTAAAAGTAGCAAAAACATATGCAAAACATATTTTAAAAGGTGCCTAAAAATAAACATATAAAGGTGGAGTACATTTTGCTTCTGCAAAATCAAATCTTTTTAGAGCAACGAATTTAATTAACATTTTATATAAGAAATTGACCTATGATTGCAATATTTAAATATATTCTCAAGCTTCAACATGGGTTTTCAATTTAGATAGGCTCCTATTGCACTGAAGGCCTTTTCTTACAGATGCAAACTCCTAGAATCCACGTACATAAGTGTACAAACTGCCCACAGCTTCAACCAATTATAATTGAGAGGATGGAATATACCGTCCCATAATTTAAATTCATGAGAGAGGAATAAACATATAACATTTTTAATATCATGGAATGATTTGAAAGCACCACTGTGCTGTATTAGGCTTTTACATTTATCATCTGCTTCGTGCCTATAAGCTCATTTTATTTCTGCAACTTTCATTAGACAAGGCAAAAACTGAATTAAGTCCGCCTGTAACCGCCAAGAAAAAATGTCTCAGGCTGGGATCTGTCAAAAGAAATATTTTCTGGAGAACTTCAATAAATCACAGATGACATGCTTGGAAGCTACCCTTCTTCAGCTTTGAAAACTGCAAAAAAGAAAAAGTAATACAGTAGCCATTGCAAAACCCAAACCAATTTATTTGGTCAAAGAATATTAGTGAAAGAGTATCAATTAAGAGTATCCAAAGACTTTCAAGGTTTGTCTGTGAAAGCAGACATGAGGTGATGGTTCATAATGTAAATGTCACATGTGCATAATGTTCCAGCTCTGTTTTTAATTTTTTGTAATGCAGTAACTTAGTGATTACTTAGACGACCGGAATTAAGCCTAATCCTCAAAATGCATAAAACTTCCTGTCCTGCAGATTAACAAAGGCGAGTGTATTTTCCTATTTCAAAAATACTCTGAACCTCAAGAAACTATTAAATATTTGGAAAGCTAAGTGCTAAACAGAAGAACATACTGGAGGAGTCAACAGCAGAGGTGATGCACTTCAGCATTTGCTTGCAGCATCTGGCAGTGGACAGTACAAAGGTGAGGCAATCATTGAGTCTCCTCTTCAGTCTGCTTTGGAGTAGCTTCTGTGGCACTGGCGTTGGCAGCAGAATTCAAGACATCTCCAAAGTCAGCTCCAGCAGGCTTATTTCCCCCAACTTTAGACTAAAAGGGCAATTTAAAACTTTTATGAGGATAATCTCTGCATACTGTAAATAATTTGTGTTTTAGACCAGTCTTTTTCATCTTTAGCTACTGCAACATCAACTCCCAGAAATCCTTAGCCAGCATGTAGATGACTTATCATCTATACTTATATATTTAGCAGTCATTTACCAATTTAAGGCAGCACATCAACCTAAGAAGGGTTTCCATACAATTATAATACTCCCCCCTCCTATCCAAAATACCCTTTTAGCATTTTTGTGGGAAATATGGCATTTCAACAGCTTTGCGGTAATTTATGGCAAAATACTGGAGGATTAAAAAAAAGACCTCTAATACTGAAGAGGGCAATTTTTCCATTGGAATATATTTACGCCCCATTTTATGTTAGGACACTTTTTTTTATTTGCGCAATTCCTTGAATGGAAACTATTACACCTAGGAAGTTTCTCATCTTCGCTTGCTAAGAGTGTCAACTCAGAACCTTTTACCCAAAATAAATTCTAAAAATAAATTCCAGCTCTTCAGATCTGCTACAAGTACACCACCCAGAATTCCTAGCAACATGGCTTTAGTTGGTTTCATGGGTAAAAGTATTTAGTACTACTGTGTGGATTCATGATTTCCAGAATCCTGACATCATGTTATGTACTAATAAAGCTAAAAGGTCCAGAAGTGGAATAAAAGCACTTTCCACTACAGTACAATATTTCCAAAGGTATTCATGCTGAATCTACTTGTTCTACTTTCAAGAAGAAAAGCTCTTCTCTATTTTATCTTGAAGTTGCAATAGTGCTAAATGTAAAATTCATTCCATAATTGGGAGAAATATACCGTAAGTGTTAAACTACCAGTATCTTGGTAAATCAATTCCTTGGTAACCATTTCCTTCTCCTTTAACAACTCATTTTATTGTTAAAATTTACCTTCATGTTTTCCACTTTTTCTTCAAATGACTTGAATGCCACCTCTTGATACCCGTCACTTCAGTTTGTCCTGCTGGCTCAAAGAGATTCATTTCAAATGAAAAGGTTGCGTGGCAGGAGGGCACTTGCGGTGTCAAATGTTGGTGTTCCTCTTGTCTGCAGCCGTGAAATGCACATCCAGATTGATAATGCAAATACTGCCTTTGTTCTACCAGCTAATGAATTCCTCTCTGTCAAGTAATGCTCGACCCTAGAAATCAGCGAACTCCTACTACCTTGTCACAGCCACCTCCACTTCCCATGGAAACCATTTGAAGTTCAGCACTGCTGTCATCCTAACTAAACCATAAAGAAAGTCTTTACTTTCAGAAATGGGCACTGCAAGAAGCTACTAAAAAGCTTCCCGGACTGTGTACGATCAAAATGCTTGGAGGAATTAGTCCTTGGCAATATTTTCAAGTCTATTCTTAAGCAGAGTAAAATGTGGTACGGATGGGCCAATTTAAGAGCAGGAAAAGCGGGGTTTTTTTTCTTCTTTTAAAACAATGTCATTTATATTTAATGTATACTTTACTTGAAAAAAGAGGATAGCGAAGCAGCATTGAGATGCTTTATTTTTGCTATCATTAATGCAGCTAGAAATGGATCTAGATAAGGGGTGTCAAACTCGTAGCCATGGGCCAGATGCGTCACGCACTGGCTATACCAGTGACGGCAACGTGACGTCGCAGGTTTGACACCCATGATCTAGGTGTTGATCCAAAAAAAACCATAATCCGATTGATGGATGATGAGGACTCTGTCAGAGAGACCTACTGGCCATTAGGGTCAAGGACAACTCACCATGGCCAACTCATCGCGGTCCACTCGCCACAGGACAAAAGTTACATTAATATCAAGAAATAGTGGAATAGAATCATTAAGGAAAGGGGGGATAAAACGAAATGTGAATGGCAAACATTAAAATATTATTTTAATTATTTTAAAGAAATAAATGGAATTGTTGAATTGTCCTGCAGCAAGTTGTCCTGCGGTGAATTAGCTGCTGGGATTTATCTCATTCCATGTCTGTTGGGGACTGCAATGTCTGGATCCTTTAAACTTGAGAGTCTATTTGAGCCCTCCTCCAATTTGTAATTATATATTTTAACGAGCCAATTGGCTGTTAGGAATCTGGTTATATCAGTGGTGGGATTCATATTTTTTTACTACCGGTTCTGTGGGCGTGGCTTGCTGGGCGTGACAGGGGAAGGATACTGTAAAATCTCCATTTCCTCCCAATCAGCTGGGACTCGGGAGATCGAGAATAGATGGGGGCGGGGCCAGTCAGAGGTGGTATTTACCGGTTCTCCGAACTACTCAAAATTTCCACTACCGGT
>JANHFT010007295.1:46298-65026 GCA_032467955.1 Pseudoxenodon macrops
TGCGTTTGCTTTTGCTGATCCATAGTTCTGGGGAATTAGCTTCCTCCTGTGTTAGAATCTCCTCCGCGTTTGTAAAGAAAGGTGGGGGGTGAGGTTGCAGATAGCTTTTCCTTAAAGGAATATTCCTTAATTTTTAGCAGATGGTCTCGTGAATATGAAATCCATAGAGAATCACAGAGAATAATAAAACATAAAGAAACCATTAGAGAACATTTCACCAAGGCAACCATCATCGGCGCCATCTTGGGTCAATCCAAGGTCATCCAGCCACACCCACCTAGCTAGTCCCGCCGCCCCAACAGTCTAAGAGACCATGAAGTAGCCCCCTGTTCAAAAAGTTTGAGGACCCCTGTCTTATATTGTCTTTTTGAGATTAACCTCCTTGGAACTGTTGGTCACCCAGTCCAGTACGCCAATTGCTCAGTCTAGACTAGGGGTGGGCAACCTGCAGCTCTGGAGCTGCATGCAGCTCTTTGGGCCCTCTGCTGTGGCTCCCTGTCCCATCTGGCTGGCCCCGCCCCTTGTCCTCCCCTCACCTGGCCTGAGAAGGTAAGGGCGAGAGCGGGAATGGAGAAGCGGCCAGGGCTGATTCTCCGGCGCTGGTTGAGGAACGATCACCACTCCTGGCAGAGGCTTCCCTTCCTCCCCCTCTCGTGACTCCCTGACTGGCTGTGGTGAGGATAATAAAAACAAGGACGAATAGCTTCTATCCCAGGGCAATAACCATATTGAATTCTTTGGTATAGTACAATATCAGGTTTTCAATTTCAATTATACAGAATATAAAGGATGTATGTTTGTGTTTTTATCTTTATAGTTATAATGTGCACTGAAGATGGCATTTAATTTTGTTGTACCATGACAACACTGTTGTGCAGTGACAATAAAGTAAACTAACCTAATTCAAATTTCAGATTATTTCCTTTTTGTTAATTTGTGTTTTAAGAGAAGCTTGTAGAAGTGGACAGTTCATGCAAATATATTTTCTCAAGTCTCTGCTAGCCATCTAACTCAGTGTAAACTGCAAAATTCTCAATCAATCATGTACAAAAAAAGTTGTAATAAAAAACCAACACTACTAGGTGCTGTTTTTGTACTAAATTCAAAATTATATCTATAGCAATCAAACTTACTTGAATCAACATCATATCCACAATAAAAGCAAAATCTCTATGGCCTTTTACTACCCTTCGATCATTATTTTTGTTTATTATGCTTCACATTCATATGCCAACCGAAATTCTTTTGAATGTATTACAACATCGGTTGTTTAATTGCAAGTAATAACACAGGAAAAGCATAGAGAAGCCATTATACTGATGTCACCATTAGAGCTCTGTTGCCTGTTTGTTGGTGACAGTCGGCTGAAACATTTCAAAATGACAGCTGAGAAAGAAAGTGTTTGTATTCTTCTAGAATCTAGAGAGATTCTGCAGCACAGATCATATTAGGCTTTAAAAAAAAATTCTGGTACAATTAAACTCCACTACAACATAAATAAATGGGGGTAGAAATAAAACATACTTCACATCTTCCAGCTTCTTTGTGATGGCAGAGCCCACTGTTGAGAAAGCAGCAGACGCTTTCTGTCCAGCCTGAGACAATGTTTCTGATGTCTTCTTATACCTACATTGGAAAGTCAATCAATTTGTTATTGCAGTTTTTTTTTACCCCCCTGAACCTTAAAGGTTCAGGATGTAAATGTTCAACTATTTCCCTCTCAGGATGTTTAAAATTAAGATGCCATGTACCCACCCACCCTTTGAAAAGCATAATAAACCCTTATAATGAACTAGAATCTCCAACTAAACGTCAGCTTTAGATTGAATTCTAAGCGAAGCTTTCCTTTCATCTATTGAGATAAATTAAGGTTACTGATCTGTTGCCAGGGTTTATTATTGTATTTGATTTTTAAAAAGGCAGCTATGTACAAGAATCAGTCAGATCTCTTTCATCTTAGACACTGATTGGCCTTCAGTTACCAATGAAAATGTTAAAAATTGAAGTCTTTATTTAGTAGTAATAGTAGTAGTAGTAGTAGTAATAATAGTAAATTGGACAAGGGTGTTGATATACTTGTTTAGAATTCTAAATATTACCTGCCTCGAAATCATCTGCCATTCTACTTTAACTAATAAAATTGCCATGACATAGATAATACATACATGTTAAACATTTGAAAGCTCTTCTAATGGAAGAAAAACACACAACTATATTCACACGGCCTGATAAATCATGTGGTTTGTTTTATGTAATGTGTAAACCCTAGTTTTACAATTATAAACATGGTCTATGGTCTAACATTTTGCCTAAATTAGACTATAATGGTTTAATAACCATGTTTGTAAACTAGAAAAAAGCAATAATCAGATATCCATGCAGATAATTCAACTTCCCACTCCAGTAGATCCCAATAAAAAAAAAAAACACCTGCCTCCTTAGATCTCAAATTATAGGTTTTTCTGGACAATATCCAAAGAACTCAACTAATTAAGCTCAAGTACTTTCACATCACTCTCAAATAGCAAGATAAACATACGCATTTGTTGAAGTTACATCTTGCCACCCTTTAGAAATATTTTGTTTCAGTTCTTGCAGTGAAGTGATGCCTAGTTTCCTCTTTAGTTCAGCTAGATGCTTCTCTTTGGCAGCTAACACCTGTGACAAAGTCTGGATTTCTTCTTCTACCTATGGGACAGAATCCACAAAGCAAAGCAACAAAAAGAATGTTACTAATAAGGAAAATACTCTTATTTCACACAATTACTAGCATTTCTTTAAGAAGATTTGTGTGTATATTTTACCACAGATTTCAACATACACACTAGATAGAATGGAATCAAATACATTGGGCCAGTTCAATAAGTATCTAGTATTCAACCTCTGTATTCTAGTTCACAAGCAGTATCACACTACGTTTCATAAATGTAAGCCAAAAAAAGTTTACATATCATAAACTTGCATAAGTGCTTTATCAAATCTACTAAGAATCTACTACAACACTATATATTTATTTAATTAATTTGTATAATTTCTATGTCAACAAGTGGCTGGGGGCAGAGAACAGTTTCAAGTAAAAAAATAACTGCATCCCAAATACAAAAATTAAAATGCGCAGTAGCTGAGGAAAATATTATAATCAGCATCTCTAACGCAGCAAGGAGGTGGGTCCTTTCACAATCAGGGGTCGAGGCCCCGAGACAGGTCTTTATGACCTCACAAAAGGCTAGAAGGGTTAGGGCCATCCTAATCTCCAGCAGGAGAATTTTCTATAAGATAGGCATAATAGCAGACAAATCACATCTTCTAGGCTCCACTCATGGGCATTTCTTAACCAATAGGATCCAAAGCATGCCCATCCTGCTGGCCCAGATTGGATGGGTAGACACAAGTAGGCAAGAGATGGTCCTTAATGTAACCCATAACAATTTAGATAGCGATCCCAAAATGACCTTTAATTACTGTACGAGGCTTTTTTTTTACAGAAGAGCAGTCTGTAGGAAGTATAGCTTGGGATGTCATCATTAGACAGATGGTTTTTTTAAGTTCATAGGGAAGTGTTAGGAGACGACTTACGATTAGTTTAAAGAGATGAAATGGGTGCCTTGAGCCAAGCAGGGGGTTTACAGCATTCATTTGCTTTGTTGCTGCACCAAATGAGAAATCAGCTTAATTTGTATTTCAAGTTTCATACTCTGTTGAGTATGAAACTTGAAATAAGTACCTTTAAGCCTCCCATTTCATTCCAATTCACCCAAAACCTAAAAGAGATGTTTAACATTTTAGCTCCCCCGCACACCAGGGATGCTGAGGGAGCCACATGTTGACATATGACTTTCCTAAAGGATACACCATACTATTCAGATCTTCTTGAAAAACCAAGCTTATTTTATTCACAGCAACATCAGAAAAAAGGCACATTGACAATACATACATTATGTCAATAATAATATGTTCACAGTCAACATGCAGGGAGTTGTATTTGTAGCGCAGAACCTCCAATAGAGTTAACTGGGGTTAAATTTTAGATCCTCCCATTCTGATGACATCTCTAGACATAATTCTTGAAGCCCTTCAGAAGGACAGAAAGCAAAAGTGTGGCTTCCAGATCACCATGATTTCTTAAATCATAGTTAAATACAACATGACTTTGCACAATCTGCTAACTCAATCATTTTATCTTTGCCAAATATAGGTGTATAAGTAAATATTCCTAGTGTTGATGTTAAAGATTGCACAAAGAGTTATCATTCCAAATTAAATTTACCTTAGCAAGCTCTTTTCTAAACTCTTCTTGTTCTTCTTCAGAGAAAGCTTCCACATTAATTGTAGCAACCGCATCTTCTCCTTCAGGAATGGCTTCATTTTTCAGCAGACCTTTAAAAAGGAGATCAAAATTGTCAACCTGGCATCACACTACAAAGATGTTCCACAGTGAGGTAGAATGGAAGCCAATAGGGCAGGCTAGTTATGAAAAAAGGACTGATGTACTGAAGATGTGAAAAAAAACTAAGTATCAAATGTGAAGTTCAACTGACTAAAGCTCATTTTAGGGAAATTATAAAAATTATAAGTCAGGGGGCAAAGAACAGTTTGGTGGTCGTTGGTTTTCTTTTTTTTTTGGGGTGTTTTTTTTTGGGGGGGGGTAATTTAAATGCCAACTCAAGAATCAATTCCAATCAAAACCCAGACAGATAACTTAGTTTCAAGTAGCACATTTCCTCATAAATAGCTGCAAGAACTAGAGCATACTATTGATGGTTGCTCCTGCCCCCACCCTGTAACAGTAAGCCATGCCAAGCAATTTTACTTAGCCACCCTTTCTGATCCACATGACGTCAATGCCCTGTTTTCATTTAAAGTGAAAATTGAAAGAACTTCCTAGCCCCACTGTAATTTTTGTTTATGATCTGTAAACAAAATATTGGACCACAAGTTGATGCTTCAACTGAGAGTTCCCTATATCCAGGAGCCAATCCTATAAATGAACCAGTTATTTTATAACTAAGAATATTACCAATTATTATATTGCAAAGCAATTACAACAGCAATAGCTCCAAGCATAACATTTTTCTTTTAGGTCAAGGATAAGCAACTCTCCTATTGGTCTAACTATGATTCATGATATCCTGATTTGCTAGTAGCCTGTAGGAGCAGTCACCCCTCTTCTCCCACAGTAAGTTGATGATATTTTGAGTGGATGCCAACATCCATTTTCCACTCAGTTATTTTTGATCTTATAGTCACTCCATAGAAATTTGATAACTGAGTATTGGGGTGCTGTAAAGCTGCAAATGAGGTGGCAAAGTCCTACATATATTACAGCATATAATATCCACCCACTGCTAGTAAATGCATTTATTTATAGAAGGTGGGGGGGGGGAGCAGGAGAAATATGAATTCCTGTCAGGGAGAATTACTTCTGATGAAAAAACATCAGATGCCCTAGTTAAAAA
Source organism: Pseudoxenodon macrops (assembly GCA_032467955.1). Lineage (NCBI taxonomy): Eukaryota > Metazoa > Chordata > Lepidosauria > Squamata > Pseudoxenodontidae > Pseudoxenodon > Pseudoxenodon macrops. The sequence continues at coordinate 51,755 of JANHFT010007295.1, forward strand.
CAGTTTAATAAAGACCAAAGAAAGCCCAGCCATATTTGATAATGATCAGTTAACTTAGTAAAACATTCCCAATAATGACCTGCTTTGTTTAAGAGGGGGGGAAATTAAGTCACTTGTGATATTTAGATTTTGGTTCTACTGTGTGGCTTTCCCTCTCCAGTCTTACTGTCCTCTGAAGATTTCTCATTTCAGACTTTCAAAAAAACTAGCCCTCTTGGCCTTAAAAGTGGCCACTGAACTTAAGAAGCAAAACTTGGGAGAGATTCATGACACAGCGTATTGCTGTCAACAATGAGCACATACTTCTCTCCAGACACAAGATACTGCAAAGAGTATGCCCATCCTCCTCCTCTCTCCATAATATACTCCTGTCACAGAAATTTCTCTCTACTGCACTCATTTTAGAGGAATGGCATTTAATGTTACAAACAATGAAGAAGTGACACACCAAACTATTTGTTTCCAGACCTGGAGAAATTAATATCATGGCAATTTGTTAGAGTCCCTGTGATTAGAAAAGAGTCAGAAGTTACCCCATTTGCAGTAGGATTGCGTTTATGACCAAACTGAATCCTAGAGTATAGTTACACTGAATGAACAAGCATGAAAGAAGTACAGGGTATGAGAAAAGATGCTTTTACAGAAAGTGATCTACAATTCCAGTCTTTTTGTTTTTTCATCAAGCCCTTCCCTTCTCAACAAGCCCCCAAATATGCTTCCAAGAGATCCAAGAATATACCCTGGAATCATCAGAAACTATTGAAGAAAATACTTAAATATTAACGAAGAGCATCAAAACAACATCGAGACGCCGTAATTCATTTTACGGCATTTTAAAGTGTTTCTAGCTATGGATTAAGCAGGCGACTGATCCAGAGATTCTGTTCTTCCATGCATAAAGGAGCTATGAAAAGATCATAAAGATAACATCACAAAAATAGCACACTGTTTATTCCATTATAGGGAATAACTATATCTAATCAAAATGTCTAATGGTGACATACAAAGGATTAAAAACATCAGGTCATTTTGCTATAGGTTAGAGATCTGCATGTATAGGTCATTTCCCTATGAACTGAGACAATATTCTGGGGCTGCTGCAGCAAACTGAAAGCATACACTGAGTGACTTCTGGAATTCTTTCTAGTCCCTTTACCAGCATTGATCATAGGAGGCAACTTTACTCTTAGTAAAGTAATATGCTGTGTCTTTGAATGTGTACACTGAGAAACAAAGGATGGGCCACATGTGCTTGCTATTAAGTCATGTGATCAGAAAGGGAAAGGTGGATTAGAATATAATTTTACAACATTCCAAGTCAAAATTCAACAGACTATTCTGTGGGATGGATTAGGCGATTATTATTATTTTTAGCAAAATAATTTCTCTTTGCAGTTTTTGGCTAGATTTACCTCACTTTCAAACTTAATTTTCTCCTGTGATATCATGTATTGGTTTTGAAAAATTATCCTGCTTATGGATAGAAAGACTGAGTTCTAAGGTACGTTATATGTTATATTAATTACAGAAAACTTAAATCTGATGTCATTCACTTAGTGCAAACATGGAAAATTTAAGTTGCAATGGAAAATAAATATATTTTTTCAGTAACTGAAAAATAATGGGATACTATTTATTATGAATAATATGCAAACTCTTTATCATATGTAGCTGAAAAAAGTTGTAGAATTTTCCAATCATAAATCTCTCACCATGAAGAAGAGAAGGAAGACAAAATATTGTCAAACCTGACAGGCTAATTTACTGCAAGTTGCCTGGAATACGGTTTTTATAATTATTGATTTACTAAAAATTTTGCTGCCCATCTCATTGCCAGGCGACTCTGGGCTGCTTACAACATTATTGCAATATTTGCAAACTCCTGCAAATTCATAATGAGCATTTTCCAATATTTAAATTTTACAAAAGTTTTACTCAATCCATTTAGAAATTAAGATGGCTACAAGTAATAAGGATATATAAAATGTGGGGTCTCCAGAGGTTGTTGAATTACTGCTCTAAGCATTCTACACCATGGACCACATTGTCTGAGATTATTTAAGCACTGCCACTGGGCAACATTAGGACGTTTGCTCCTGATTCACAAATTAATGCTAATTAATGTTTATTTAACACTATTTATAAATGCTCCTATTGTATAATACTTGGAAGTATCCAAAGCACAATTCACATCACAATTCACATCATTGTGAAGATTTAGGGGCAGGAGGCAGATGAAGCAAACAGTGAGTTTTGTCTTGAACTAAGGAAACATCAAATCTACAACTTCCTGCTCTGAAGCCAAATTATATCTCTAGGCTGCCAGCTACTTTGAAGTTATTGTAATCAGATAGGAAAATCAAATTATATACCAATCAGAAGGCCTCAAAATCACTTAGAAGAGTACTACTGCTTGTTAATCAAATAGAGGCAAAAATTGCAAAATACAATGAATGATGCTTGAACACTTTTATTAGCAAAAAATCTAGAATAATGGTGCAACTTGTTATTTATATCTTATTATTTTATTTTATTTTATCCCTAAAAGAGAACTCGAATCTAATACATTTGGAACACTAGTTTTCAATAATTACATTTTGAGTATACATAGTCGTTTCTATTTCCCATAAAACCAACTGTTCTACAACCCTAAGACTTAAGGTAGGTTTAGAAGGTGCATGGCAAATATCAAGATTCCATTTCATTTATTCATGTTCTAAACTAGGCTTTCAATAGTTTCTATCTAAACAGTAATATTCCTGTACACACTAAGATTACAGTACAAAAAAGGCTTGTTTCTAAATATTGAGAATTTTTTTACAGTATGACTGTTTTCATAACCTTATTAAACATCTAAAAGCAAGCTGAGCTGTTATCTCCTCTTACAATAGTACTCATTTTCAGAACATTACAGATATTAAAACACAAGAGAGTTACCAGAATTCTTCAGTACAGGAGATTCAGGAGGGGAGAAAGTCATGCTGGGAAGTAAATAAAGGTAGTTTTTATTAACTCCAGTGTCAAAATCAAAAGGAGATTTGTAATCTTCATAGAGATCCATCTCTCGCCAGTCCATCACAGGGATCTTAGAATGCATGAGGACTCACTCTTTCTTGTACCTGGTGACACATCCATCTTTCTTATTCGCTTTGCACCACTGTGCCTTTGCCCTGAAGTATGTCTGAAGCTGATCTGATCATAAGATTTAGGCTGCCAGATTGAAATGTCACCGCTGAAATACTTCTTTATTGCATGGACTAATGCAGCCAGCAAACCAGAAATATGTGGTTTACACCCCCTCAATACACCAGAATGGTCTTTAGACATTAAATACCTATGATCCTGGAAAGACTTAGCCCTTGCTGGATTATACCAAGAATTTTTAGGATTTTTTTAAAAGTGTCAGCTGACTGCTGTTGCACCAGAATATCCTTAATCTTCTAGGACACAAAAGGATTACTAGACATAATCTATTCTATCAGCCATCTGTGTAAGACTTCATGCTTGATTAATGGAATTTTTTTTATCTCCCAAAAATACAAGCCATGTTTTGCAGCCGTTATCCCTGCAAAAAAATAAAAGTTGCCGGTACATTTATTTCTTGCATTGTAGGAATGCATATTTAGCAGTTATACAAAAGAGAACTGCATTCTGTTTCCTAGTATATAAACTGTGAAAAATATTTGTTTCTTATCTTAGAATAAAAAAAAAGAAACACCTGTCTTAATTCACACCGTTGCAACTTCTAGCATTAACTGGATATGAAGCTGTTGCACATTATAAGTTTTACTAAATAGACTGAGATGAAAAAGTTTCAAGGCCTCAGATGAAACTATCCAATGTGTTATCTCAGCTTCAATAATGTATTATGTTAAAAATTACAATTTGGCTACAAAGTCTGAAGACTTCATCCAAGACGTGGCAAATGGCATCTAGGTACCAATGTAAGGTTCTCCTTATTTAAATTCTAAAATAGTCATGGATTATTAAATGTTGAATATATGTGCAAAGCAAGCATGAATGAGTAAACTTCTGCATACAAATCTAGCTTGTTTCCTCAAATCAGAAGAACAGGACTTGCTTCAAAATTCTGTTGTATTTTTCAGTCAGCTGTTGGTTTTCTTTTGTATGAAATATGTTTAAAAATCTAAAATGGTCCAGATGGAACTTCCTTTGTCTTACATTAGACAACATCTCTTGCTTAAAGCCCCTACTGTTTCTTAGTGTTGACAATACACAACAGTGCTAGACTGAAATGTGTTACTGCTGGTTTTAGGTAACTTTGTATTTCTTTATCCTGTGAACTACACATGTGTATGTGCTAAAGAGTGGGATTTTGCTGTCTCAGCTGTTCCATGATTGTATATTCTTGTGCTTTCCCCAATCTGCCATGTCCTCTACTTCCCCAACTAAAGATCACTTATGAATCACTCTGTAGTTTGTGCAACTATAAATATTTGAGATCTCTTTTTTAATTTTTTAAATATTTGGATGATAGAAAACAAGAACCCTCTTTGCCTATCAAGTATCTTACAATCAACATTTTATTCTCCTCCTCCTTATGTGTTTTTCTCCCATGAAATTACATATATTCTGCAATAAACTAAAGCAAATATTGGGCTTTTAAAGCCCAATTCCTTAGACAAATTATGTGGGTTTTTTTATCATAGCAATTCTTACATGTTTATTACTTCTCTTCCAAAAGGTTGCAATGATTTTTGCTTGGATCCTTAAAAGCAAGGGATTGAGGGATCTTTCATGGCTTTGCACATGTGCTGAAGATGACAGTTACCAAATGTGGTTTTTCCATTTTTCATCAATGAAGTGGTGGTAGTTGTGGGGATCCAGGGACATTAAACCCTTCTATTCATTGTTGCAACTATAATCCATTCTTTCCTTACCTCCAGCAAAGCTTCAATGCCCAAAAGAGACTAGGTTAGGGGATGGCTTGCTTGGATGGTAAATGTGTCAATGGATCAGTTAAACATTTAATGTGCACTTCCCATGCTTACTGTTTCTCTGCCAGAAATTGGCGAGACCAAGTGGTCCTGGGTTTTTGACCCCGCTGGATCTAGTGATTTTTCATTTTTAACTCTTGTTGGGATCATGCTTTCTCAAACAGAGTTGGTGCACTATCTGGGGCTCCTCCTGATTCATGACTCCTGCTAAAAGAGCAGATGATAGCCCCAGTCAATGACATTTTGCAGAGTTTCATCTTATGTACAAGTTGTGCCCATTCCTGGGCCTGGATATTTGCTCACTTCCACTCATGCCTTAGCCATTTCTCAACTGGTTTACTGCAACCCCACTTCTCTTACAACATGAGAATACTGAAGAACAGTCAGAATTCTGAAGAAGAATACTCAGAACCATCAATGATTTCAAAACGCACATGCATAATTTTGAGTGCTGCAAAACTTGCCAGTGTAGCACTGTGAGATGCATTGCCTTCCTGTATGCTACCAGGATGCAGCTCAAGGGGCTGGCTACCACCTTGAAAAACCTGAATGGCACGGGACCAGGCTTCATGTAGGACTACCTATCTCAAAGAGTTTCGGTCCATTCTACCAAATCTGATAGATTCAGCATGCTCCAGGTTTCCTCTTTTAAACACTGTCATCTTGCAGGACTGAGGCCTTCTCGAACATAACATATTTCCTGTGAAACAACTTAGCCTCTCAGATTCAGAAAGCACCAAGCAGAAGGCTACTAATTCCCCAGGCATTAGGACCAGGATGTTAGGAAAGACAATATTACAGTCAATTTGGCTTGGTGGTTAATGCACCAGCTAGAAAGCAGGAGTTCAAGTCCTGCCTTAGTCATGACAGCCAGCTGGGTGACTTTGGACCAGTGACTCTCTCAGCCCAAGCCACCTCACAAGGTCATTGGGGAAAAAATAGGAAGAGGAAAGTGTGTTGAATATGTATACCACCTTGAGTTATTTGTAAAAATAAAAAAGATGGGGTACAAATAAACAAATAAATGACATTTGTGCATCTGTGAAGTTGTTACATGGTGCCTTTGTTTTCTTTTGTATTGAATTATTTGTTTGGTTATAGATTAAAAAAAACCAACTAATTGTGTAAATTGGTTGTTAGCTACCCAGATTTATATGTTTAAAATGGGAGCCCATAAGAATGTTCTAAACAAACAAAACAAACAAATTTGTCAGGAATTGTAAAAAAAATTCCCCTCTTTGATATACTCTAAAGCTGTTTAGTGACAATGTTGTGTCAAAGGCAAATGATTGGAGCAGAGGTCCCGGATAAACAAAGATAGTGGAGTGTGAAAATTTTTGTTTTCAGTGATTCTTACACAGCTCTCTAAAAGTAGCTGCCATTGCTTATCATTTGTTGGGGTGTTCTCAGAGGTTATAGCAGTTGTTGAGCGAGAGATAATGGCTGCATTCTTTTTGAGAATGAGGCAGCACAATAAATTTCTTTGTACTTCAGTGAGCTGCAATGTAAACAAGTTCTCAAATGTGAAGAATTCTGTTTTTGCAAAACTCTCTGGGAATGTTAAGTAGCTGTGTGTGTTACTCTGAATCTTGTTTGTTGGGTTGATGGATAGGGAGATAAAAAAAAATTATATCCTGTAGTCCAATCAACAGACTTTTGATTATAATGGCTATTAAATGCATCTTCTTTTCCCTCTTAAATCTAGCTGGAGTTGTCTAAACCTTTTTATTACTTTTTTAGTAGTTGTGTCTTTTTCAAGCTCATCATTCACCCTTGGATCCCCCCGAAAGGAGAAACAAGGAAAGGACAACAATTGACACAACTGATTTGATATAAAGTGACAGGACAAAGTCTGAGTAATTGTTACGGAAAGAAGTAAGGAATTCTGCCTGCCCGCAGTTACAGATGGGGAATATTTCGGAAATCGCTTGAGAAAGTGGCTGGTAAAAGCAAACTTTTCCGAATGAGAACACTCTTGGTAATCAAAAGCGGAAGTGGAGATGCAAAGAGGAACTGGGAGTGTGAAGTGTTAAATTATTATTTGGTTGCTGCTGTTCAGCTCTCTTTGCTTCTCTCCCCCCCTTCCCTATGCACAAACACACTTCCCTTCTAGCAAGACAGGAACATCATGTTGACTGTTATAGAAGTGATTTCATGAGATGTCGCAAGTGCCCCTATCATTAGTGTTGTGTTGTAGCTAAGTATTTTTCAGCAGTCCTTTCCCTGTTCACCAAGACTCTTCTTTATACCTTTCCACAGATTCCACAGATAAAAGATGTGAGTTAAATCCATTTAGGAGAATGGTAGAATCTTAGCCACTTTTAGAATTAGAAAAGACTTTACAGCTTATTTATAATTGCTCTCTTACAGGGGTATATATAGGGGGGACATTTCTCCTTGCGTAGAGACTTCATTGGGTGTGTGTGTTATTGTTTCATTCTAAATTTGGGTTCTCTCCAATGAAGATCCTATGAGCACAGAGTGTTTTTGTAGGCATGTGCATAGAGGGAGATTACATTTTCTACATAGCTGTTTTCGAAAGCCAAGATTATTTATTTCCTTTGACACAAAGAGTACATTACAAAATCTGGAGATGACTTTGAATGATTTGCAGGCTTGATTTATGAGCATTGTGCATAGCTCTTCTTCCAATTTTTACCCATAACTACTCTGTGAGGTAGGATGGGTTGATAGAGAACAATTGGCCCAGAGTCAATTATGAATTTTGGGGCTAAGGGTGAATCTGAACCTGGGGCCTTGCTGTTGCTAATTCAACATCTTAACCATAATACTGTTTCTCTCCAGCATTTCTCTGTTCTGAGTGCTACAAAAATGGGGAATGCCACATTATGATCTACCGGTACTTAACATCTATAAGTGATGTATAGTTCTACTGGTAAAAAAAAAATCCTGCTCATTCACTGAGTGAGGATTTTTTTTTTAAAGCAGGTTGGTATATATAGGATACATAAAGCCAGATATTAGGTGAAGATGATCTGGTCCCAGGAAAATTTGTGTTTGGAAAAAATGAATAAAGACTAACACCTTAAAAGTAAAACCTGCTTGTCTTTTTAGTTTCACATATAGTGGCATGCAACACATTCAGTGCTGTTTTTGAAGAACTACCAATGACCTGGTTTGCTTGTTTCTTTCATTTTTGTATGTCAGTTTGCACAATCAACATTTAAACATTGCAGTTTTATTTGGTTGTACCCAGTGAAATGCGTGCTTTCTTTATACCAGCATCAAGCATTCTGTTCCACATGGGAATTGAATAATGGCAATTTTACTTCTTTTTCCCAGAATATGTTCTGTCTGATACTCTTATCAATTAGATCAGTAAGCGGTTGTAAAAGTAAACTTTATGAAGTGTTTGATCTGGAGTTAGCCTGCGTTCTAATTGCATTCTAACCACTGCACCAGCAGGGTGTACACATTTCATTTTGTTTGGCTCACATCTCTTATGTGTTCAATGGCAATTTATTCTACTTCTGAGTACATTTCGATCACCTGAAAGGCCTTTACCATGTGTTTGACTACTGCTTTGCAAAATAGGTCCCTCTGCTTTCTGTCAGAACGGTGAAATTGAACCAGGGAAAACATTATGCCCCAAATTTCTTCAGCAGGGCTGACATCCAGAAAATCTTACTGATGAATGCCAGCATTTTCACTTAGGGTTCCCTTAAGTAGTTCTTCTTTCTTTTTCTATAGCCCTCTATGTAATCTATGCCATAATTCCCATTCAAATGACTTCATTCTTGAGGCAAATTGTGCTTATTTACTTTCCAACAAAAGGAATGTTTTCTTTCTGAACTTTTAAAGGAATTACCGAATAATACGTGAGGGGCTGAAAATCATGCCTCACGTGCTACTTTAACATAGTCATAGAAAATCAGTAACAGACTAGTTGTTATGCCTGCGGAATGGACAGTAGATTTCAAACATGATGACATGTGTTCACATGTGCACATGAAGAAACTGGCATGCTAGAAAAGTGCTGAGGAATTGTGTAGATTTTGTTCTTTTCATCTGTTGGGCTGGATTAGGGGAAATATGGCTTTACAGAACTCAGTGCTATTTTAGAAAAAAAAATGCGTGGTTGATAACTTAGATTTAAAAGTCTGGTGCTTCAGATTTAATTTTTCTGTTGTGAGGAAAGAGGCGCAGGTTCATATTTAGGAATGAGGCTGCACCAGTGGTGAAATCTACTTCCCTTCCCTATTGGTTCGGAAGCCCGCACACCAGAAGTCCGCGCACATGCCTACTTGGGTACATGCGCAGAAGGCTTTATGCATGTGCAGAGGGTTAAAAAACCAGGAAGTTACAGCGTACAGGCGGGTGGGAGGACTCTCGTGCTGCCGGCACTACCAGTTCTCCGAACCACTCACCACTGCCGCTACGGGTTCGCCCGAATCGGGGCGTACCAGTAGGATTTCACCACTGGGCTGCACAGGAAAAATCATGGAGTGTTTCAGATGCAATTAACACTCCAGTTTTGAATGTAAGGTGATGCTAATTACAGATTTAGAGAGTAATTCATGCAAGAGGATGTAAGATCTAGAGTCCATTGTCAGTTTGGCTTTTTCAAGGTTTGACAATGAATAACTGGTAATTTTTAGGTGCTAAATTTGAACAAGTTCTAAGCGAAGTGTCAGTACTCCCACCTCAGAAAAGGTGGCAGGGCTGGGCTTCCCTTCTTTCTTTCTACACTTGCTTTTAGTAGATAATTTGCATTACCAAGGGGGTGGCTTGGCAATGATGCTGTTAAGGACATTCACAGTATAATCTCTATTTTCACCATTTGGGCTTCTTGTATACTGTCTCTTTATTGCTTTAATTTAATTTCATCTAACCTGTTTTATGAAATAAATACTTTCTTACAAACATGAGTGTCACAGAAACTAGGTGTTGACTTCTCAACATTTTTGAGCTGATGGGCATATTTGAAATTCTGAACTCATCTTCTGGACATTCCATAAACTGATTAGTATGGGAGTGCGGCCATTTTGCCTAAAGGCAAACTTTCCCCCACATTAGCTTCCCAGAATACTCTCAACTATCTTGCCTCTCTTCCCTTCAGGGCATGGAAACATATTCTAGATAAAGCTCTGAATGCAGCCGTTGATATTTTTTGATTTTCTAAGAATGGTTTGGAGTACACATGAATACAGAAACCCAGAGAAAGAGATAGTGCTGTGCTATAGATGTTAACAAGTGTTTTTGGTGTTCATGGACTGTATTGGAAACTAGGAACTAGGAAACTCAGATCTAAAATATGTAAGATTGCTCTTGAATTCTATGATCTGTTGATGGATCATAAGTTATTTTTGGCACATGCTTTACTAAAGCAATATCTCCCATTAAGCTCAATTGGAATTATTTTGAAATGTAGGACTGTATATGGATTAATTTTATATGCCAAGTTTATGTCAGAGGAAGAAAGGCCTTCATTTGATTTGAGGTCCTGAATATGAGATTGATGCTATAAAGCTGCTCACAAATTAGCGGTCTCTTCAATTTCAATTTTGAGGAAGGAACCTCAAAATGCTCAGATGCTTAAAAGCTAATCATTGCAATAACCTGCTATTATACATACAGTAAGTCACTTTTTTTTCAGAACAATATTATGGATAACTGTTTATTACAAGAAATATATTTTTAATTCCAAAAAACTGTTTTCATTTTCAACCATTTCCTTTTTCTTCTTTGAAAACAGAGAAGCATAACTGAAAAACATCAGCTCAAATATATGTGGTCTTTGGTATACTGCATTTCTAAGAAACTCCTGTCAGCCTCATCCTTCCTCTGTTGGCTTCACTGATGCTTGCACTACCCTATTAGGAGGTTTCAGATGTTCTTGTATATCTGTAGAGTAAATGCTGTTCAAAGTAAACATTCTTGCTGAAATTTAAATAAAATCATAATACATATGTGAATAAAACGTTGCCATGTAGAACAAATCTTTCTACATGAGCTTCAGGAGAACCAGCAGGTTTATGAGGTAAAGTTACAGACATGTTAGGAGAAATACATTTGATTAGATGCAGAGGTGGGTTCCTAACGGTTCAGTCCAGTCCTACCAAACCGTTAGGAACTTACCAACATGGTACGGTAGAACCGTTAGTAACCTGGTCTTGCCATGCTTCCGAGCTGGTTCTTTTGGCAACACCATCTGCGGCACCATCTTGGATTTTGCTTCTGTGCATGCGCAGAAACTTTTTAAAAGCACTGTGCATACATGTACTGCTGAGCGAACCAGCAGTAAGAAAATTTAAAACCCACTTCTGATCCTCATGGTCTTGATCCTCACTGAATCATATCTGATTGGACTTGTCCTGCCAGATGGTCTTGATGTTTCGTTAACTAGTGAAACTTTTCCCAATGCAAGTTCAGAAATGAAATCTATCCATGCTTCTGGTGGTACATGGTATTAGGCATGACTCTTTCCTAAAGCTGATATAATTTGTGCTATGCTAATTCTAGTTTTCAAAAATTGCATTGAAGTTGGAATCTAGCACAGATTCTCACACTGTTTCTGCAATATGTTTATCATCGTATCTTAATTCAATGAAGTTTCATCAAAGAATAATGACAGTGCTGGTGACAGTGAAGGGAAATGGGTCATGGAAGGCAACCTCAGAAATAGATTATCCAGACACTTTTCAGTTGGGCTGTAGGACTGTGTATAGCAATGAAATAGTGTTTATGGATGACAAAGACAGGGGTCATATAACCTTTCTGATTCTACTTGATTTCTCATTATCTTTTGATTCCATTAGTTCCTTACAGATTGTCTCAAGGGGCTGAGAGTAGGGAACAGTGTACTATAGTGTCTCCTTCTTCTGGAGTTATTTCTAGTTGTTTTATGAAATCTAGCCCCAGTTCCTGCTAGGCAGAGTATCACAGCATCACAGTTTTGACACTGTCCCAACTCTTATGCAAAATCTACACAAAGCAGCTGGGTAAGATCATCCACTGATACATGGTTAATTGATACCCAATTCTATATCTGAGCTTGACAAACAATATTGCAGAGGTCTTGTCCCTGTATCAGAAGGCGGTAAGGGTATGGATGAGATGAGAAGTGGAAACAGACTGGGGGTCAACCTAAGCAAAATGGCACTGGTTTGAATGGCATTGTTGTTACAAGGATTTACAACCTTAAGATATCAATAGGTTTGCAGTTCCCTATGCAAAATGTGTTTGAAATTTAGGGATTTTCCTAGACTCTTGGTTCCTGCTCAATAAGCAGGTGGCAGTCATAGGAGGAGGACAAATATATTTTGTCTGCCAATTTACATTTTTTTTTCCTGGAGAAGGGGAAACCCTTCTCACACTCACTCACGTTCAATTGCTTTGATGCCTTCTTCATGGGGTTTGAAGACAAGATAGCCTTAACACAAAATAAACATAAATCCCTGCTACCAACCTTGTACTAAACAGGTACAGTTAATTACAATTATCTTCTATTAAGAGAACATGTAATGAAAATCCTATTTCTTAGCTTTGGTTTTGTTCCTGTTGTGTTTCCTGTTTTGATTTACTTCATGAAAATGAAACACTTCTTTAAATGCATAGCACAGGAAATCATACATGGGTTGGATTAATTATGAGAGTTTTAAAAAGCAAATGCAGTGTAGTTAAGATTTCTAAAAGACTTTGCCAAGTTGGTAAAACTGGCACAGTGTTGGAGACCAACTGTTCCAGCCAGAGGAGGACTGAAGTGGGAAATTAGTCTGGAATTGTTATGTAAACACAACACACAAACTCAAGAGGGCAAGGTCTGTCCCCCCCCCCCACTACACACACAAATGTCTTATTTTGTATTTCCCAGGCTAAAGCTACCAGCCAGGGGAGATTCCTGTGGAATAGACATAGAACAGTGGTTCCCAACCTTTTTTTGGCCATGCCCCACCTAAGCATCTCTAAAAACCTGATGCCTCCCCAGGTGACATATAATTCTTACTATTCAAAAAGTGAACTCCTACTTACAAGGAGGAAGCATAAAAAGCCATTAACTTGGTTTAAACATGGTTCCAATTGCCCCTATTAAAAATCAAATTGCCCCCTCCCTGTGGGGTGTAGCCCCACGTTGGGAACCACTGGCATAGAACAATAAATTAGTTTGTTTGAATTCCCCAAGTGTATATCTGGTTGTCACATACCATATTTTTCTGAGTATAAGACTCACCTTTTCTCCCCCTAATTGGGGCTTATAATTTGGGTGCGTCTTATACTCAGAATGTAGCTTTTTCAAACTTTTTTTTCAGACCTAACAAGGTGAGTGAAGAGTGAAGCAATCTTTGCAGCCTTT
>JANHFT010007297.1:26045-49472 GCA_032467955.1 Pseudoxenodon macrops
CACTCCCAGGAGTCCCCATGCAGCCTGTTTTGAATGCAAGTAAGTGCCGGGCACAGAGGGAGGCTGAAGGGTGAAAAACAGGCCTACTTGAAATTCAGGAAGGGCCTTCAGAGCCTGGGAAGGCCATTTTCTCCCTCCTGGAGGCTTGAGGAAAGGCTCCAGAGCCCAGGGAGGGCAAAAACATTCTCCCCATGGCGCAGGAGGCCAACTAGGCCATGCCTACCATGGCCATCCCCACCCAGCACCCAGGCAGAGAACCCCTTGCTAAACGTTTTAAGCCCACCCCTGTAAGTATACATTAGGGTTCTGTAAAAGCAAGGTTAGTACTACAAATGCAAAAAAAACCAACCACCAAGCTCTCTAGAAAAGGCCTGAACTAGCAAAGATGGAAAGAAAGAGAAGACTACAAGCAGTTGCAGTGGTTATAGGTTGGGGACAGATCCCCCTGGAGAAAATATATCTATGTGATTGCTAAATCAACACTAAACTGTTGTTACACAATCAAGCATATTAATAAGTATGTATAATGAATGGGTTCAATAGTCTGCACATGGAATATTATATCAATCCAGAAATGCTTTATAAAGATCACACTTGGAATACTGCATCCAATTTTGGTTGCCACAATGTAAAAAAGCTATTGAGACTCTAGAATGAGTGCAGAGAAGAGCAACAAAGATGATTAGGGGACTGCAGGGTAAAGCATATAAAGAACGGTTGTTGAAATTGGGTATGCCTAGTTTAATGAAAAGAAGGACTAAGGGTGACATGATAGCAGTGTTACAATATCTAACGGGCTAACCAAAGAAGAAGGGGTCAATCTATTCTCCAAAGCACCTGAAGGCACAACAAGAGGCAATGGATGGAAACGAATCAAGGAGAGAAGCCTAGAACTAAGAACTTTCCTGGCAGTTAGAACAATTAATCAGTGGAAACCTGCCTCCAGAATTTGTGAATGCTCCAAAAGTTTTTAAGAAAACATTGGACAACCATTTGTCTGAAATGTTTATAGGGTTTCCTGCCTGAACAGGGGATTGGACTAGAACACCTCCAAGGCCCCTTCTCACTCTGTTATTCCGTTAAACCATGATTTATGTCTTAGAGTGTTGTATTAATTCAGTAATTGTGTTTTATTTAATAAATCATAATTAAAACAGATATGGCTGCACACAATGAATAAATCCATTAATAATTTCATTAACTTAAGCCATGGTTATTTACTCTACTATGCTGCACGTCATTTTGTTCAGCAGAATTTATTATCACAAAAGAACGCGCAGGATTGTACCTTAGCCTGGAGTCCCAATCATTCATTCACTCATCAGTCCTACTCACTCACTGCAACTGCATGGTCTCATGGACTGGCAAAACATAATTAAGATTTTCCCAAAGTTAATGCTGCTTTAATTTTCTTCTTTCTGCTTCTTATTCCCTTATACAGACACTGAACGGGTCCTTCATGAATCTAACTAGGCTTAGGTTTTGTCATTCACTATTATTTGCCCCATTTCTTCAGTACTAACAATATATGAATATATTACATGAATTCAGATTAAGCATACTCTTTAAATGACATGCTATTCTGTTTTTATCCATCACATGCGTGCCTGTATAACTACAGCTAGTGTGTGATGATTACACATAAGGTGGATGCACTGTATTGTTATTAAATTACAGAATTGGGCAAATGAAGGCAAAGGAATTAGGTTCTTTATCCCTGAAAAAGTGTGGGAATGAGTTTTGTATTACCTGATCGTTGTTCCACAAAAATTCCTTGGTTTAGCAACAAAAGAAAAGCAAAATAAAATATTTTCAAGTAGCAGCATTTATTTTTCATTCATCTCTTTGCTTTATCCTATATATAGGGATGAAAAGTATGAAATATTTTTATTCCTCTAACTTTTTGGAACTCTGGAAGAGAAGATACCATCCATATCTCTGGGGGAATAGGCGGGGACCATTATAGAAGTCCTTGGTCCCATAAAATGACAACATTTAATTTAAGAGGACTTGAATCACATCTACTTTGTCTGAATGTATTGGGCAGTCAGAAATGATTGGACCTAGGCAGTTTCTCAGGTATCCAGGCCCTATGCCATGAAGAGCTTTAAAGGTAATGACCAGCATTTTGACTCACTGCACATACAGAAACCAATTGGCAACCAACGCAGCTCATGTAACAGTGGTGATGCATGGACATACCAGAAGCTGCATTTTGTACTTTAGGAAGCTCTTCAAGGGAAGATCCATCTAGAGTACACAGCAATATTCCAATCATGAGGTGACCAGTGCATGAGCAACCATCTATAGGGTCTCCAGGTTGAGGAAAGGGCAGAAGATGAACCTGTACAAAAACCTTTTTGGCCACAGCTGCCACCTAATCTCCCAGCAGAAGCTGCAAAGGAATCTCAAAGTGCATACTAGTCTTAAATGGAGAAGTGTTACTTCATCCAAGATCAACAATGAAAACAACTCTGATTGGCAGTGGGATACAACCACTCAGTCTTATCAGGATTGAGCAAAGTCTGTTCTGCTGCATCCAGAACCAAACAACCACTGATGTAGGAAGCAAACCACTGCAACAAAGTGCCTCCCACTCCCAACCACTGCAGCTGGTCCAGGAAGATATCACGGTCAACGGTATTAAAAGCCACCAAGAAATCATGGAGCCCCAAGGTAGCTACTCCAACCTCATCCTGGCTCTGGTAAAGTTTATCTACAATGCTGTCTCCATATTACAGGTGTATCCCAGGTATATATATATATTGAATATATAAATATTCAATATGCAGATGTTATAAACCTCTTAATTCCTACTATTTTTATCACAAGCTTGATTTTGCAGAGCTCTGTGATAATTAACTGCCAACAAATAACAAAACTAAAGTTGAAAAGTTAGCCATTTTTGGCTGTTGCATTCTTTCTCACTTCTAAATTATAATATTTGAACAAATATGCATTTTCCTGTTGGTTTCCCATTTTTACTTTGGTTGTGAATATTTTAAGATAAATATGAGATGAAACACCTAAGTAATTGGGAAGCTAAAATAAACCATATAGACCTCAGCTATTCTGAATAAATATTAAACATGCAATCTGCTTACTTTTTGGCTTGGATGGAGAGCCCACTGTATTCAGTACTATCAAAGAAGTGGGCATTCAAGTACAGCCTCTAATTTCTCCTGTTTCAATGGAATATTTGCAAGGTATGGAGTGGACTGAGAGATTTTTCTGTAACTGAAGTAAGAAAAGACTTCAGTTACAGAAAAATCTCCAGTTCACTCAATATCTGTTTATTTAGTTAAGTCATATGGAACGTTAACATCACAAAAATGCATCATTCTAAGAAATTACAGCCTTCTGAGATTGTATACATTGCATACAATCAATGGTAGCAGTACTACACAACACACCTGATTTGGCCAAATATGCCAAAATTGAAACATCCTGAATCATGGACCTCATCAATCTCTGCCTCACTGCCTACAGTTTGATGGACAAATATAACAACAAATGAGAAGAATGACCCTGGTATCACCACGCTTAAGTCTCATAGTAGAGATTATAATGTAGAGTCTAAGAATTATAGCACCCACACATATACAACCAAAAATATTGATCTGGTATGTAGATGAAACAACTAAAGAAGACATAGGAAACAATTGACAACATCTTCAAAGTAATACAATTCACAAGGGAAGAGATGAACAGCAATACACTTCCTGGATATCTTCAGCAGCAGAGGAAACAATGGTTAATGCAAGTCTATGAAAAACAACCAACACAACCAAGTGGTCCACTATGAAAGTAACAATCCAACCTCTCACAAGAGGTGAACTGTAAGAACATTATCCAGATGTTCATTACCCAGAGTCCCTCTCTGAGGGAGAT
Organism: Pseudoxenodon macrops; assembly: GCA_032467955.1. Lineage (NCBI taxonomy): Eukaryota > Metazoa > Chordata > Lepidosauria > Squamata > Pseudoxenodontidae > Pseudoxenodon > Pseudoxenodon macrops. The sequence goes on from JANHFT010007297.1 coordinate 29,937, forward strand.
GGGTGGTAAAGAAGTATGAAATAAAATGAAATAAATAAATAAATTGCACTGTAGCACCCAGATCACCTATACAGCTTCTTCCAACAAAAATGGATGCCCATGCAATTTTATCAAAAAGTACCCACTATAGTACAATCAACCAATCCTATAAAAGGATAATAGCATACATAAAAAATGTCTCAGAAACAACCAACAGCCTATTACAGCCACACAACATCACCATGGCACACAAAACCAAAGCCATCCAAAATACCTTTAGTAAACCAAAAGACCAAATTGCTAAAGAAAAAAAAAAGTAATTTACAACATAAAGTGTACAGTCGCTATGTAAGAGAGACAGGCAGAAAATCAGCAGAGCACATCCATGAACACCAACTAGCAGTCAGACGACGTAACAAAAGCTCCTTAATTTTATAACACATGGACAGATTAAACCATAATTTCAGTTGGGAAATTGTGAGCATCCTAGGCCAAGCTAAATCCAAATCGGATTTGGGGAATTCCTAGAAGCTTGGCATTCAGATAAATCAATCCTCAACAGACACAGAGAGATAAGCTGTATTTATTTGCCATTCAAAAAAGACATTAAAAAAACTAACAAGGAAACAAAAAGACCAGAATGTATTATCTCCAGCAGCAATACCCAGATAAGCAGGAATTAACAATACTAGACCAAATATTCAAGCAGAAAACAATACCCTAATCAAGGAACTACCAAAGAAAAAACCACAGCCCTATCAATACAGGGAGTACAAGCTATTGTATATAAAGAGGGAGCAAAACCCACAATCACTAATACTAATGATGTTACCTAGTTGAGTACTGAAACACCTGCAAGCAAACAACCAAACTCTGGAAAGCACCAAGGACTCCATTGTATAAAAATGTATTCAACTACAGTAAAAAAAAAATCTAAGAAATGATAATACACACTACATAAACTGGTCAGTTCTCTGTCAAGTTTCCTAAAACTTTCATAAAATATTGCAACCAATATAGCCTTCGATCCAAAAACCCATACAGCATTATAGGACAGATATGGACCATTACAGATTCAAGTTAAGCACTTTTAGTTTCAGTGATTTAGAAATTTTCCACAAGTTTTTTTTTTTAATTCTGCTCCAGTACTGAAGCATCTCAAGCATCAAATTAATTTGCAGCATAAGTTCTTTCATGATGTCTCTAGCATTATCGGCTAATACCCCCTTTCCTCTGTTAGTGAGTCATGAGCTTCATCTTTCAAAGTAGCTTACGCAGATAGCCTATTACTGCATTTGCAATGAAAGGGAAAACACTTAAATAATTTTTATTAACAGGATACATCTACTGTTTTGCACACTAGACAAAGGGAACTTGTTTTCATAGTGGAAAGACCATCATTTGCATTCATCACAACTATTCCCTTCATATTCCTCCCAGCCATCAAAATGCATCCTCAACAGACGATGGATTATGTGAGTTACTCTGGCCACACATACTAAATGCTTTGAAGTTTTTGATTCAGTTTTATGCCCATTTATTTATGTTCTATAAAAAAACCATCTTGAATAATATACAAAGATGTATATTATTTGTCAAGTGCCTTTATTTCACTGGAAATATTCCATGTGATATTATTGTATTTGATTTTCTGCTAGATGGGTTAAAAACTGCAGAATCTTCCTTGAACAAAAACATCTAACCATACTGAAATTGCACAAACAACAGAACTTCACTGGACTCCAATGAATGATTTGAGAGTTGTGTTATTTCTCTTGTCAATGCTGATTAAAGACTGGAGTTGCTCCTGTAAGGGGTTGTCAGGCACAGAACACTGCTACAGAAAATTGAAAAGGTCAGGATAATTATGTATTAAAGCAAACACACTTAATTGAGACAGATGTGTGCCTTGTTATTTTATATATGGCACTATTTGTTGAACAGACTATTGCGTACTTCCCAGGGCACAATACAGGAACCAATAGCCCAGAATTTCTACTGCTACCACAATCTGTTTTAATAGGACAATTTGGGCATTTGTATTTAATATTTTTTAATAAAAAATTCTCCCTTCTGGGCACACATTTCCACCACTACTATCATTTCAAATAAGATAATATACTAGTGCACTAAATGTTTGCACTTATAGATTTCTTTAACAATATTTAAGGAGATTTGATGTAAATTAATTCCAATAAATTAAGACTGTTCCTATACATTTAGAAATCACTCCAATTAAAATATTTGATACCCACAAAAGCCTCTGTATCCTCGCCATTATAAACTCAATTGACAAATTTACTGTTCTTTCAGGAAACCCCATACAGTATGTGTCTGAGGAGATTGCTTCGTGGTATATAATGAGCCTTCAGTGCCATCATGGGCATGATTAATTCTAACATCTATCCGCCAGACCTTTTTATCATATAAAGCCATATTTCCTGCTATTTCAGCAGGAAATAAATGCTGATGGAAAATGGTTACTAGATTTAATTCTGCAATATTCCAAAGTCAACTTCCCCTTGTTCCTATCTATCCTCTCACTATTTGCTGAATGCTTACTAGATTCACATTCCATGCAATCAACTGTCAGCTTACTGCATGGTAGATCACAGATGCAAAACATAAACAAATCTGCTTTTTTGGTTGATCATCATCTTTCTATAAAGATATAAAATTGGACCATTCTGTATTGGCCCTAGAGCTCTCCAAAGCCATGCCCAAACACAGGGACTCATCATGCCTATTTGACTGGCCTACCCCAGGAAGCTGCAATGCAGTTTCAGAGGAAGCTTGTGGTTTTTCCTGAAACTCTGCTACACAGATCAGTCTTGTCACAGCTTGGAATGAACAGGTGACAAAGCAGGTAACTGAGGCCATGGAATGAATTGTTCTTCATTACTCCCCTCTTGGTTGCAAAAGATGGTGCATTCATCATGCAGCCAAGTAAAATATTGATGTTTAACTTCTCCTTGTTTGTTATAAAAATTAATTGGGGGGGATTCTGATTTATCATGGAGAGTTGATAGTCAAAAATGGTGAATAATCATTCCTTCAGCTTATGGAAGTGAATAAGATCCTGGGGGAAGGGGAAGGGAAAATGTAAGTATGTCCCATAACTCCAATGTCTTGTTATTCCAGAGGATTCCCCAGCAGACTTCGGAGAAAGGAAAGGTTAGTGCAGATACAGAAAATTATACATTTCGAAAGACTAAATTAAAAATTAATACATTGATACTTACAGCCAATCATCATCATAGCAACAGCAAAGATCTTCTCTCCATCTGTCGTTGGTGCAATGTTCCCAAATCCAACACTTGTCAGACTAGTCATTGTAAAATATAATGAAGAGATATAAACAGAATCCTTGCTTGGTCCGCCTTCCCATTTTCCAGTTGTTATATTCAATTGATAAGGTGATCCTATGGATTCCCCTAGCTGGTAAAGCCAGCTTTCATTTCGTATTGTGTTTTTATCCTCATTGATAACTTCATAGTCCCCAATACTGTACCAAATGCAGGCCAGCCAATGGGCTGCAAGACCAAAGACACACACCAAAAGAACCAAGACAGCCGCTCCATATTCAATATAGTGATCCAATTTTCGAGCCACACGACCCAGTCGAAGCAGCCTGACTACTTTAAGGGAACTGAACAGACTACTGATGCCCTAAAGGAACAAAGCAAAACAACCCATTAGTATTTTGTATTATTTTATAATGTCATATTTTTGTGAAGAATAAATTGACTACATATTTACATAGATTCAAAGTCCCGTTACAGTTGCAAAATTAAAGTTATGGAGACCAAATAAGTAATTTACCTGGTCAGCTTTATGTTTGATACATCTATAAGTGAGAAGGATGAAGAGTTAGGTCCCAAATGTCAGAAAATTAGATTGATTAGTTTACAGTAAATCTGACATTTTTAAATTTTCCTTGGCAATTAAATTACTTCAGTTGTTTCAGCAGAACTAAAGAATTTGGATTGGGAAAAAAGATGCTGAACGATTATGCAGTTATGTAGTCAACGCTGTTTTACAAATCATGGAGTTATCCTCGTATTAGGATCTCCTATGTCCCTTTTCAATTTTGAAAGCATCCTAAAATATCCTAAAACTTTTAAGTATTTATTTAATAAAACGTTTCTTTGATCACTATATCATAAAAAATATTCCTCAATTTCTTTTAGATATAGCTCGCAACAAAAACTATTATCTACTCTTAAAATACATTTGATTTCACTGAATCAAGATAATTTCATAATAAAAATTACTAATGATACATTAGCCTTCTGCAACCTCGTAAACCTGTACCTTCCAGCTATTTTGTATAATAAGTCTCAGTATTTCTAAGTAGCACTTTCACTGTACATGCAAACTGATGGTTGATGCCAGATTGAAGAAGTCTGCTTTATATCCTTATAATCAATAATTTGCACATTAAAGGAAGACAATGCTATTTGGACTAATTGAAATTACTTCCTCACCATATTTCAAAATGTAATACACTTCTGCCAAACAAACAACAATCTAACAATTTAAATTAAATGATTAAAGCAAGCTTAACAAAAGGAACAACAAATTAAGTATATAAAGTAGTTTCAGTGATGCCAGCAATTATTTGAACAAAATTCCTTTCTGAGTTCAGCCCCTTTTTAATTTAGATGAAATGGGATCTGGCAAACAAAAATAGAACTGACTGAGCACTTTTAAGAAATCATCATTGTAGCTTGCATCTTCATTTCTTCGTTAATTATTTTTAAGGAAACATATGCCACAGAATCAAAAATTCTTTAGAATATTGAATACATCAGTAAAATATATGAATTAGAAGCACCTATACATATTCCTATACATACCTATGAAAAAGCAGATTCCCCTGTGACCCATGGGACATATTTTGCAAAAGCACTGTAACCTCAAACAGACGAAAACATACTCACACACACTTCACACAATGTATGAAAAACTAAGTTATAACAGCAATTCAATCTAACACATCAACAAGGTCTTAACATTTTTCAAAGTTACTATCCTTCTGCAAATGCTTATTCTACCTTCACCTTATTGTTAAATTCAACATAGGGTGAATCTGTGCTAAAATTATATCTAAAGTCTACATGGGGCTCCCCTTCAAAAGCATTCAGAAGCTACAGCTGTTACAGAATGCCAGCCATTCACGGGGAAGGGGCTTACTGTGAATTCAGTCTGTCAAGGAATTTCAGCTCAAGAACAGCTTTTTCCAGTATGATCCTAGCCCTGTTGAACATTCTGACACCAGAGGTGAGATCTACCTCCACCCTTCTGGCCTTCTAGAAAGCTCTTAAAAGCTGGTCTTGCCAGCTGGCTTGGGACTCTTCACTGGATGTGGTTGACAAGGTAAGAAGACCTCACCACATGCTATCCATCCCCTTGGTTTTTAGTTCTTATTTAAGTCTTTCTAGTTTTAACTGTTTTTATGTTCATCTTTTTACTATTTTTAAGCCACCCAAAGTCACTTTATTTGTGAAATGGGTGGCGTATATGTTTAATAAATAAAAACATAAAAAAATAATGATGCCACTACTGAAAAGGTACAGTCCCTAAAGTCAGCCAAAATTGTGCTAAACAACACTGGCTTAAAGCAATGCTGCATGCATTGATTGTGATACTGAAGCGAAACAGAGCTACACAAGGTTTGTGCAAATCGAGTTGGTCTTTTTCCATGCCTCAATTAGGATTCAGAGAAAAAGTACTCATTCAAAACAGCCCAAGGAGATAATAAAACTGCATAAAAGCTATGGCCAACAGTAAAACAAAAAAAAATTTAATAGCATTTCTCAAAGTAAAAAAAAAAGCCAGGACATCTCTTGAAGAAGAAGTTTGCAACTGAAGATCTACCCAGGGCAGGGCCTTCCATGTTCTGCCAATCTAACCATTAATAGTGGTAGGTTACAAGGAGGTGTGAAAGTTAGTTGGTCAAAAGTAAACAACCCAATCAAGGCACTATTAAAAAAGTAAGTGCACTCACACAGAAAAGATAATTGTGTCTGGCCATTTACATAGAGGAGGCAGGACAAAGAGGCAAAATAAATTGGATTTTCATTGCAGTATAAATAGAACTGGAATTCTTTCATAATGGTTTCATGGTTCTGCTACAATAAATCTGCTTATCTCAGTCTTCATGTCCTGAGAAACTCTTGCAGTATTTTGCCTTGCCAGCTGAGAAGCCCGATAGGAAGCATCTATAAAGCAGGAAGCCTCTACAAAGAAGTAATCCAGTCTCCAGGTTGGCAAAGGAGTGAGACAAGGCTGTATACCCTCCCCCTTATTTATTTAGCCTACATGCAGAATATATATTGAGGGAAGCTGGGTAGGAGGAAAATGAGTGTGGGTTTAAAATTGGAAGAAGGAAATTGGAACAAGAAACATCAATAATGTGCACTATGATAATGACATTACTCCGTTAGCTAAAAATGCAAATAATCGGCAAGCTCTAGTAATGAAAGTCAAAGGGCACAGTGGAAAATGGGACAAGGATTAAATGTAAAGATCAAAATAATCACAACAGACACAGCAGCCAGTCCCAGAATAGACAATAAAGATATCAAAATGATGGATAGCTTCTGCCTCTGAAGATCATCTATCAATAGTAGAACCAGCTATCAAAAATACACTGCAGACTAGCACTTAGTAAAGTAGCCATGAAGGAGATGGAAAAGATATTCAGATGCCATGATGTGTCTATACCTACAAAGATCAGAATTGTTCAGGCAATGGTTATCCGGGTGACATCTATGGAAGCAAAAGTTTGAAAAAGCAAGATTGAAAGAATCTTGATGCTTTTGGTGTTGGAGAAGACTCCTGGGAATCCGAAGGACAACCAAGAAAACAAACAAATAGTTCAATGAACAAATCAATCCAGAGTTCTCACTTAAGGCGTAGATGACCTCTCAGACTCTCCTGGGCTAAGCACTGTATGAACAAACCAAGCTAGACCACAGAGTCCAATCAGGAGTTCATTCTTGAACATGTCTTCCACCAGAACGCTATGAAACAGCATATGTAAAGCCAGCGCTGGGAGCTTCTGCCTACCAGTGCTGCTTTATACAGTATACCCCGCCCCTGGACTTAACCCACTAATTACCCAATCACTCAAATCGAAAACCAGCATCTGGCAATCCCATCTGACAGCCAGGCAAAGGCACTTCCGGCCTCATACAGCCTTGCCTTCTACTGGCCCCGCCTTCTACTGGAATCCAGTCTCAATTTTGGGCTGGCCAAATGAAATCGGGTGTCAGTTGATGTCCCCAGCCTCCACAGCTGCCACATGGATGCCTGCTCTGGGCCACCTTCCCAGGGTTGCCACCCCTGCGTATCATGGAAACTGGCCTCCCTGAACCACTCCCTCAAGACATCCATTGTACTGTTGCCTGGTGCCATGGAGTAACTCCATTCGCCATCTTCATTCCCTGTGAGACGGCGTTCCCTCCACTCATGTATGGCAGCTCCGTTCTGGGGTGGTGGTGTCGGTAACCAGGGACGAGTGGAATCTGTAACCACAGAACTATGCCACCATTCAACCTGGCCTACGACAGCAGGGGGCCTCATCAATCCACGAGGTCTGGCGTCCCTCACCTTTGGCCTAACAGCCGGCTCCTCCTCCTGCACCTGCAGAGCTGCTTCCTTCACTGCTGCTTCTGCCCCCAAGACTTCTGCCCCTGCACCTTCTGACATCTGGAGCCCCTCCAGGATCAGTAAAGGAACAGATTTCCAGCGCTGGCTTTCTCTCAGACTCTCCTGGGCTAAGCACTGTATGAACAAACCAAGCTAGACCACAGGGTCCAATCAGGAGTTTATTCTTCAACCAGTCTTCCACCAGAACGCTATGAAACAGCATTAAAGCTATGTAAAGCCAGCACTGGGAGCTTCTGCCTACCAGCGCTGCTTTATACAGTATACCCCGCCCCTGTACTTAACCCACTAATTACCCATTAATTACCCAATCACTCAAATCGAAAACCAGCATCCGGCAATCCCATCTGACAGCCAGGCAAAGGCCCTTCCGGCCTCATACGGAGCCCATACGGCCTGGAATGCTCTGGTCACTCCCCCATGTCGCTGCCTAGTCCCTCTTTACTTCTGGCTGCTCATTACAGTCCTGCAGCCCCGCCTGCCTTTAGGGACATTCGCAGCAGCTGGCTTCCCTCTGGCCCCTAGGTATGGTGAGCCCCGGCGTGTGCTCGACATGACCAGGATCACATTATCATATTTCAGATATGTTATGTAAAGACCTAGTTCTTTGGAGTAGTTTGTAATAGTGTAAAGTTATAGTAACAGAATCTTGCAAGTCTGAATGCAACCCCCCACCCTTATCTTCACGAGAACTCGGGAGAGTTCTGTCTGATACATTTACTCAGCTATCATTCTTGTTCTGGACTCAATCCTCTTTTATCTAAACTACTATCTTGAGAGCAGTTCTTTTCCTGCCCCTCAAGACCATTCCTGCTGCCCAATACAGGTTGCTAAAGGTTGACATTAATAGGACATAATATATCAATCAATGAAAGATCAAAATTGCTTTTTTCATCAAACCTGGCCAATTGTCTCCTGTCCTAAAGTAAACTGGTTTGCAAAAGAGCCAAATGGTCAGCTTCCTCCAAAACCTGTGTAATTGCCATTTGCCTAACAGTCCTGAATAAATAAAATAAAATCTTAGAATAATGATGTAGTTCAAGGATCATTTCACCACCCCTGAAAATTACATTCCTGTTTAAAGGATTAGGACAGCCTTCTCCAAGAAAGCATTAATCATCAGCATAATTTAGCTCATCAGTCTACCTCTGCAAAAGGCAAGCAGCTCTTCCAGCTTGTCCATGTCTACAGGTCAAGGTGAAACTCATCCATTATATTGGACAGCTAGCTATCTCAATTTCCACTCTCCAAACCTTCTTTCAGGTTATGCTCAGGTTTACAGCATGAGTCAGAACACGTGAAAACTATTTTTATCGTTAATATGTTTTGCAAACTTGTCACGGCAGGTTGTAGGTGTTACGCAGAAGTCTTTTTAAGACAGGACAAGGACATGAAAGCCAAAAGGGAGTACTCAAGCTGGGAAAAGTGGTTTCCAGCAGGTGCAATTCTTGTTCATGAACATGCTGGTTTATTTGCAATTCTAAATGTTGCTTAGCATCACCAGGATACCTATTTTTCTGGCACTTCTTGACACATATACAATCTTATTTTTCCCCAAAGATTGTGACTAACATTTTTGTTTTAATGAGATTTAGGTGCCCACTTGAGATTAATCAAGGGAGGTTCAAATCATAGAAACACTTAGGCCTAGGAACTAATCACATGAACTGTAATGGATTGTCTACAATACACTAGGTCCATTCAAACATATTCCAAACTTTTATTTAACACTTCCTGTGGGTAGTGGTAGAAATAATACAGGAGGTGGCTTTGTTCTTCTAATGCTTGCAAGTTTGCAAGTTTGGGTAGCAGAAACTGGGCAACCTATTGCTGCATGCTGCCTCTGCAAGATTTTCACAGGATCCTTAAAGAAAAACATGGAACTTAATGGATCTCTTTAAGTAAAACACTCTTCAATCCATCACTAGAATGTTGGAAGAAACAAGTCTAGAATTCCAATCTCAACACTTCTAGTGATGTCATTGCATGGCTTACAATACTTGGCCACTAAAAAATAATTCATAAGTGGAGATTCCATTCATGTAAACGTTTCTCATCTCTGTGCTGGTAGAACAGATTGCACAGCTATAGGAAGCCATACTTATAAGAGTTATGGTGGCACAGTGGTTAGAGTGCACTACTGCAGGTGACTTTTACTGACTGCCGGCTGACTGCAATTTGGCAGTTCAAATCTCACCAGGCTCAAGGTTGACTCAGTCTTCCAAGGTGGGTAAAATGAGGACCCAGATTGTTGGGGAAAATATGCTGACTATGTAAACCACTTAGGGCTGTAAAGCACTGTGAAACGGTATAGAAGTCTAAGTGCTGTTGCTATACTTATTGCAATGAAGTTGTAATGAATTGTGAAAATGCTTTTTAAATGGAATGCATCTTCCTCTGGAAAAGCAGAATCAAAATGCCAGATCTGTCACTTGTATAATGGGTAAGAGAAAAGTTTTAGGCTAGCAATCTTGTATCAGTGTGCCAAGAAATATTATGTAGCATTTCCCCTATTGCACTGTCTAAATTAAACATTGTCATAATGTCGATGGAGATTCTCAATCAGCCAGGTCATGGTTGTCCCAAAGGTGGTTTTCCAAAAGGCGACTGGACTTTCTTTGGGGAGGGGGTTCCATAAAAACATTTAGCTTTTTATCCAAGAATCTTCTTCCGTTCACGTCAGAACTAAACTGAACTGAAGAAGCTTCTTGGACGAGAAGTGAAACATTTTCAAAGGAAAATAATCCAAACAGTCCAATTTCCTTTTGGAAAACCACCTTTGGGATGAAGAGTTTAATCAAATGTGATGGAGATTCCTGAATTCAACTGCTCTCAAATTCTGAAATGGAAACTGCTGCCATGGTATAAAAATGAAATAAAATATTCTGGTGAATACAAAAAGAAAAGAAAAGAAAAAGCAGGCACCAAATCACTGAACAGTTTCTCCTGATAAACAGCCTTTCCTGATGCAGGTAATTCTAATTTCTCACTACTACTGATATGACTTATTCAACCATTCCAAGTTGAAGCTACTTGTTAAATAGTCAGCCTGGAGAAGTTAATTTACATTGAACCACAAGGCTTATTGTGTAGTTTGGGGGGTATCATTATTTCTCATCAGCCTAACCTACCTTACAGGCCCATTGTGAATCATGTATGCTGCCACGAGTTTCAAGAAAGCTGTAATTCAAATGTAATAAAAGTAAAATCGTAAAAATATAACCAAATTATCTTCAGGGAAAGCTATCTATCTTCTTGGCTGTGAAGTTCACCAAATGGCTATTACTCAGTCATTTCAGTAGATAACTATGCTGAGGCGTGAGGGAAGTGACCTTGATATCTTGGTAAATTAGGAAAGGGAAAAATTTCCATATGGCCATGGAGATATACAACTAATTGCTACCAGTCAATGACTTTTCAGAAAAATCAGCCATTCCAAAATTTAAAACAATTTGGAAACCACAAAAATACGCACAGGAAAGGACCCATTCAAAATGAGTCAGAATGCTGTCCTTCCCCAGGTTCTGAGCAGAGAATCAGCCTTCCGTTAATTAAATTAAATGAATGCTCAGTCAACAAACACAGCACAAGGAAAGCAAACTGTTCATCTACATTATTTCATTAGCACCTATTTTAGCAGTTTACAGGCATTAAGCATTTTAAGTGCAGCAGGAAGAGCAAGCCACTGGAAAAAAAAATAAGAGAACCCTAATTATCTAATGTAAATTGCATCATTTGCTATGGGAAGCTTTCCTCCCCACTGTTAACAGCCAAGCATTGTATTTGCTTGCTTCTGGTGTATTTCCAGAAAATTAAGCAAGAGGTGCAAAAAAAAGATCATAGCAAGACTAGGGCTTGTACTTGATCCATGGCAGTCACTGGAATTCTTTCATAACTGCTTCATAATTTTTGCAACAGTTAATCTATTTATCAGATTCTTCATGTCCTGGGAAATAATTTCTTACAATATTTGCCATGTCAGCAAAAAAAAAAGGGAAAAAAAAGGACTGAATTAATTCTGGTGACTCCCACTATATTGGAAGCAAATTTTATGTTTTCTGTATTTAAACCATGGCCACATACACTTCTACCGACCCGGTAATTACTGAACAGGTCACGAATACCTTCCTTCAGCAGCAGACATACACAACCTAACATCAGAAGTGGGTAATTGCCCTGGATGAACAGTTGACTCAAACTGTGGACCAAATGGCACAAAAGTCAGGGCACATCTAGCAATTATCACTTGTCACAAAGCTTACTACAACTATTTATTTACTTATTTTATATGGCCACTCATCTCACTTGCATGGATGGCATACAGTTAAACTACAAGTAGAGTCATAATCTTCTATCTTTAAAAACAATTTAAAAAATTTAAAATTATATTTAAAATTTAGTAATAAAAAGACAGAGAAGAGTGAACTTTAACAATATAACCATTTAATGCGCTGCATATTTCCTTGGGACCTTGCAGCCCAATGGCATCTTGGGCCAAGTTTTAAGGGCCTTCTGGAAAGCCAGAAGGATTAGGATCAATGTCACCTTAGGAGAAATGAGGTTGTAGAGGACAGGTACAACAGCAGAAAAGGCGATCTCTCTGGATCCTGCCAAATGAAGTTCCTTGGTTGATGGGACCTGCAACATGCCCCTTCTCCTGGTCCTGATGTGACAGATTGATGTAAGTGGGACTATATTGCATCAATCCCTGGATTCCTCACCAGATGAATATGATGTTTACTCCAGGGAGAATGAAGTCCTTCATCATTCAATGGGAATAATGTACCTCCATGAGACAGGGGAGATTTTCCATAGATTACTCCTGGGCAAGATTTATAATTGGATTTCTAACTAGGAGGTGGAATGGTTGTCAAATGGAAAGTCCACCTCTTGGAAAGCAGCACTCCTGTTCTGGATGATTAAAATTAGCCTTTGCCTTAACTCTCTGTCTCCTCAGCCAAATCTTCAGATGTGGGAGCCAGTAGAATCCAATTAGCCTGCAGAAAGTAAAACAGATGCACAGAATATCCCTGTTACAGGAGATTTTGGGTAAAATTGGCCTATTAAACTTCCTTTCTCTGAATCTACTAAGATATATTTGTGGATTTGACTGGTTGAGTATATGCTATCAAGTTACTTTCAACACTTAGCAGCCACTAAAATAGCCTTTCTCCAGGTTGATGTCTCACATTCTAATCCTTTGGATCTTCCAATGGTATACCTATTGTAATTGAGTCCATCCACTTTACCAATGATCCTCCTATTCTTATTCTCCTTCCACCTTTCCCATTGTGAAGGACTTCTAAAAAAAAGTAAGTTGTTTACATAATTATTCAAAGTAGGATCATTTGAGCTTCATCATTTGATCAAAAGTTCTGTAGTGATTTGTTCTACAATCCATTTGTTTTCTTGACAACCCATGGTATTTTCTGAAGTCTTTTCCATCATCAGAGTTCAAAGGCATCAATATTCTTTGTATCCTGCTTTGTTCTACTTCCACAGAATGTTACATGGAAAATGATTGGCTGCACAATTCTCATCTTGCTAGGTATTCAACAAATCATGGCAACTGAATATTTTCTCCAAGGCTTTCTTTGCTCTCTACCAAATGCTAATTTATGGAATATTTCTTGATAACTATTTCTTTTACTATGGATGGTCAATTGAAAAAAATGCAAAAATTATCTCCCACGTTGGTAGCTTCACTATTGATTTGGGACTGGTTGCTGTATCTGATGTCGATATTTTGGTGTTTTCCATATTTAATTTTAATCCCATTTCTTCACTGACTTCCTTGACTTTTATTACTGCAGTTTATAATTCATTTTCATTCAACAGAGTCATTTCATCAGCATAATGCAGTTTATTGATGTTTCTTGCTCCAGTTTTAAAACCATGTTCATCTCCTTCCATCGATGTGGATTAGATAGGCATTTTTCAAGCAAATGCTGTAAATAATCCAAGTCTGGATTGTTAGGAAATCACTTGCACAAGTTCAAAAATGGGAGCATCTAAGAGTTAACTAGGACTCAGACTTACTGTACCTTGATCAGTATCATAATTTGATCTTTTCCTATTATTCTCTTACCACTGTTTCTGGCTGTGTCATATATTTTGATGCCTTGAGTGAATCTGAATCTACAGGCAATTTTACAAATTCTGTATTTGATGAAAAATAAATGCTTTATCTATTCAGAGAATAAAACCAAAAGGAGCTTTACATTTTTTTATGGTAGATTCTTGCTTCTGAATATATAGACACTTTTCATCTCACTATTTTTAACCATTATGAAACCTTGCAAATTTAAGTTCTCCTTTAATGCCTTATCTAGTGGTGTATCAAATATGGTGGCCAACTTGTGGGTTAAAGGCCAGAGAGCCCCAATGTGATTTTCAATTATTAAACCAATCCAATCTAATCATGGTCTTCTGTCATGCATCCATAGAAGAACTTAGTCATTTATAGAAGTCACCATGATGGGTAGGATCAGCTCAGCATGTGAAAATGAGTTGTGAGTGAATGTGGCAGACAACCTCAAGTGTATTTACTCTGGTGATTTCTGTGTGTTTGTGTGTGTGTGTGTGTGCACATGTGTGTGCTTTCAAGTCAAGCATGTGACTTGATATGACTCCCTGGACTAGGCTCTGCTATTGCCTCCTTCTGCAGTTTAAGGGAAAGTAACTGGTCCAAGATGCCTTTGGTACCTAGAATTCAGTCTCCCAGTTTCTAGCCTTACACCTTAACCCCTAGACAACTACACTTGCTCTACCTGCTGGTGCCCCTCCTCTGCTGAGAGATTGTGTGTGCAAGTCTCAAACATGGATCTCTTCCTTCAAATGTAGCAGCTAATTGCTTTACCGATTGCTGGGCATAATTTGCCTTGCCTTGCCTGACAGCTGCATTTATTCATCTGCACTTATCTTTCAGTATTTCTACTTCTCAGAGTGTTTCAAGTGTAATTTTAAAGAGAGAAAAAATGCACACAAACAAGTAGAAAGAGCATTTAAACTATCCTTTAAAAACTGATTGTAAGCAAAAACATGTACCAAACTGCCTCCACTCGTTCAAACATGAACAAAACAACATAAATGAATTATGTGTGTTTTTAAAGAAGTCACAGAGACGGAAATGACAGGAATGAATTGAGGATAGCTTTGTCCATAGTTAGGAGAGATATTATGCACCTTCCAGCCATGGTTATCTTCAGATGGATGAAAGGGAGAAATGCTATCTCATATGAGGTTATGTAAATTGCACAAGGGTGTCATGATCCAACTAATGCAAATTATATAACTGCATTGTTTGCGCTGTGAAGTCATGATCCATGTGACTTCATTCTGACAGCACAGTGGGTTCTAATGGAATTACTGCTGATTCTTATTCAGACGTGACTCTGCCTTCACACCCAGAATCCATTCAGCTGAGTTGATTCTTTGTGCTGCCTAACTTTTATTAACTTGCCTGAGGTGCTTGTGCTCTATTCTAGTGCCAACTATAGCAATATAAAATGCTCTGCTTGCTGCAGAAATCTATGCTTAGGCGCAGTTAGATTTTGATTTGTTTCTATCACACACGTACACAAACACAAACACCAAAGAGAGGACATCTCCTATTGCCAGGCAATGTCCACTGGTAGGCATAAATTGTTTATAAGTTATTTTCGGTTGCCACTGTTTTGCTTGTGTGGCTTTTGTTCTGTTTATATCTCTATATTTTATTGTTACATTGACACTTTAAACTCTCTGCCCAGAGTCACTTTCACAAGATGGGTGAACATACAAATATAATGAAATAAGTAAATCACTCCAAAAGCAATTAATGTTTAAAATTAAAAAGCGTAAATATCTTGTATGTTCCTTTTTAAAAAGCGTAAATCTTATATGTATAAAATGCAAAACAAAAAGCCTCATCTAATACATTCTTGCACCTGACAGGATGTGAGTAATTTTAAGGCAGCATAAAAAGCAGGGACTATTTATTTCTTGAATCAAATTAAAAGTGTCAAGCCCATGATACATTTCAATGTTCACATTCTCAAAGCACTTTTTGTACAAACTGAATACAGAAACACGTTTCTCATCCTAATGCTCTTCACTGGCACCTTCTGCTTGGACTTTGTTGTTCTCCTTTGGCTATTACCAACACTCAATAGAAGCTGTTTCATCTTTTTGTTTTCCTTGTTCTCACTCATCTCTCACATTTACTCTGCCAGCAAAACCCTTGAGGGATTCCCCCATAGCATCATTACAGGACTAAGCAGGTGCTGAACCTGAATCTTCATATCAAACTTCTCTCAGTGATTTAGTAACCCAACTGATCACCAGTTGGCTTCATGCGTCACTTCCTTGACCATTTATAATTTTTTTAATTTATGTTTATTTAAGAAATTTTATATGGCCACCCAACTCACTGTCAGTGACTCTGGGCAAAACCTGGAAGCTAATAGCCTGCTTACTGTATTTATCGATATTATAGTTGGCCAGTTGCTAGATTCCCATCATATTTATAAGCAAAATTGTAACTGACTTTTAATAGGTTTGTTTTAAACTTTTCAGTTATGTTGGTGGTGGTGTTTTTTTGAGAATTTGTTTTCAATGACCTGAGCTATAATACAAGATTGGCTACTCAGGTATTAGAACTTCCCTTGCAGTTTCCAAATATTTTATATTTCCCTCAATCCAGAGGCAAACACTGTCCATTTCTGGATCAGTCCTATAGGTACACTGGCTTATATGTGCTACATAGTAGGTTCTCGGATCATGCTGGTTGATTCAATGTCACAACCAGAAGGCCAAATTATAAAGGCATAGATCTCTTAGATGAATAAAGTGCTGCTTTGGTAGTGAGTTTTCAAAGTACAATAATGTACAACTTAACAAGATCAATTGCCATATACCATATATAGTATTATCCCCAGGATATAATTGTAATCATTTATTCAGCTTTAAACAGTCTGTAAAAGGCTGCTTATCTTTATTCTACTATGTGGTTAGTCGTGGCGAGCCAGACGTGGGTTTCTACCAGTTCTATCTGGTTCTATAGAGTAGGTAGTAACTCCATGGTGACGTCACGGAGCCAGTTCTGTCGGTGGCTCCGTGGGTGCCGCCATCTTGGATTTTGCTTCTGTGCATATGCAGAAGCTAATTTTTTGCTTCTTCGCATGCGGAGAAGCTAGTTTTTAACTGCCACACATGTGCTTGCTCAAGGCGCGACCCTAAGCAAACCGGCAGTAAGAAGATTTAGAACACATCTCTTTGGAAAGCATATTCTTTCAAAGCAAAGGAATCATATCAGTTGATGAAGAAATAGTAAATGCAATCAGTAATATTTACTCAACATACTTAATTTGAAGTATTGGATTTAACCAATTTTCTCAGTTCACACCAGATGATAATACCAGCCACACAAACAGCAGCCGTAATCTATAAGGCATTAATGTTCTAAATTATTTGTTTAAGTGAGCATGGAATCATATCCATTGTTTTCTTCTGCTGTAATGGGAACAGCATGGTATTTCATCCAGAGTTGCTTCCAAATTTGAGGTAATTTATAAATGAATTAATAATCCTTCTTAGCCCATTATTATTTCTCTGATTTGTCTGGGCAAGAAAATGTTATCTGCTACTAAGCCTAATAAGAATGAAAGATGATGCTCAATTTAGCAACTTCAGCGGGCCATCAAATAGTGCGGCTCATGCCAGGACAAATAAAGGAAAACTACAGTTTTAAAATTACATCTTGGCTCAATCCAGATGTAGTTATATTTAGGATGTATCCCACGTGACATAACCAAGAAATTCAACAACCACTGCACTGCACGGCACTGGATAGAGAAGGGGATGGAAAGACAGCAAAGCCATGTCTAAGTGAATTAATGAGTGGTTAGTCAAAGGTTGGAAAAAAGATGAGCTACAAAAAAGAAGGCTGCAAACCAGGGGTTGGTTATAACTTACCTCACCGTCGGTTCGCTGCCTCCCGCACCGTGTGGGCATGCGCGCATCTCATGGGCGCGCGCCTGCGCAGTAGGAAATAAGGCCAAAAATTCCCCCCCAAAAAAAGGCCAAAAACAAGATGGTGACACATGCACAGTGTCGGAAAGTTAGCTTCTGAGCATGCGCAGAAGAAAAAAACCCAGAATTAAAAATAAAAGATGGCAGCACCCACGGAGCAGAACCAGCTCCATGACGTCACCAGCGGCCTACTATCTACTCGGTAGAACCAGTCCGAACCAGTAGGAACTCACTTCTGCTGCAGACCCATGTGGCATGAATGGCCAATGTGTGAATCAGCTAGGCTAGATGCCATGGCTGCCTGTTGAATGCCTACACAAAGAATGTTAACTTTTCAGGTCAGTCACTCAAAGATCCTGACAGAAGTAAGCTGAAGATACTTTTCAGGTTAATGAGGTACATTTAACAGAATAACAAAGTTGGAAGGGACCTTGTCTTCTAGTCCAACCTGCTGCACAAGCAGCAGACCCCATACCATTCCAGACAAGAATTTGAAAGAACTGCCCCTTTAATTAGCATAGCTTTTTACAGTGCTCAACGGGCCCCACTCAAAAGTGACGAATCATTGTAGTCAGCTCTAGTGCTCATTTTTCTGACTGAGCTGTATGCTAGCAAGAAAGAAGGAAAAAGAGATCCTCTCAAGAGGGATCAGCCTCACCTTATCTAGTACTGGATTCATTGCGCTGGATACTGAGGCCAAGTTTGCAAATTATATAATATATAATAACCCCTAAGGTCTCTTCCCCATCCATATACACTCATCCTATATGCTTTATGTTCTTGCAGACTTTATAAATGGTGAAGCATTTCTAAAAACAAGGCAACTGGCAAAAATTGTGCTAACATCCATTCTGAGTAGGGAATGATTATATCCAAACTAAATTACTCAGCTTACACCTGCTGTTCTCTTACAGTGCAAGAGAAAAAAAGCCAAAAGGAACAGAGTGTGATTTTAAGGTCCTTAGCTCATTTGATTAGTATGATTGAAACCATTTCAGTTCTCCCTCTAGTCATATTATATTCTATCTTCTTTTTTGTAAAATAAAAGTATCACACAATATGGCTAAGGAGAAGCAGCCTCCAGATTTATTTTTAAAAGACATTTTTCTCCTCTCCCCACTTACTTGCCAATAAAACGTATTTTTAATTCAATTATCTGATTATTTTGTCTGAAAGTCTATTGGCACTGGTTCTAGCAATTGTACAGAAGCTGGAACAGGAAGCTTCTAGGAAGAAGAAACTGGGAGTAGCAGAATCTGCTCAAAAATTCAAAATAATAAATTCACTGTTTTCATCCCACATGAATGCACAAACATGAATGCAGGAATCGAACAGCTGCTCTTCCAATCATTTTCCATAGAAAACTCTCCTCAGGACTTCTGTCATACCCCTTAAAAGACTAAAATCTGTGTTTTCTTCAATCTGCAATTTTCTACATCTTTCAGAGTATATTTCCTTCAAAGCACTGGAGTGGATTATGGCAACTGGAGTCGTTTTTATAGTCCACACTAGTCATATCCTTGAATTCAAACAAGCTTGAATTCAAACAACCACTTAGTCTAATCTGTGATTTAGCATGTCATGGGAAATATAATCATAGTTTAGTATGCCCCGTGTACTAGACCAGTGAACCTTTTTCTTCTTGCGTGCCAAAAATGGCAGCAAAAGTGCCAGCACGCATCTCCCCGCGCGCACACTGCACTGTGTGCATGCGCACGTGCCCCCCCCATTGGGCTGTTTTTTACCCTCCAGAGGGTGAAAAATTGCCCAACGGGACTTCCTTTTTTGCCTGATGAGCTGTTTTTCACCCTTTGGAGGCTTCAGGGAAGCCTCCTGAAGCCTCCGGAGGATTAAAAAACCGCCCAACAGGCA
>JANHFT010007298.1:0-15737 GCA_032467955.1 Pseudoxenodon macrops
CTTAGCAATAACACTTAGACGTATATGCCGCTTCACAGTGCTTTACTGCCCTTTCTAAGCAGTTTACAGAGTCAGCATATTTGCTCCCAACAATCTGGCTCCTCATTTTACCCACCTCAGAAGGATGGAAGGCTGAGTCAACCTTGAGCTGGTGAGATTCGAAGTGGCAAATTGCAGGCAGCCGGCAGGCAGCAGACGTAGCATGCAATACTGCATATTGGGACGCGGTGGCTGAGTGGCTAAGACGCTGAGCTTGTCGATCAGAAAGGTCGGCAGTTCAGCAGTTCGAATCCCTAGCACCGCGTAATGGAGTGAGCTCCCGTTACTTGTCCCAGCTTCTGCCAACCTAGCAGTTTGAAAGTACCTAAAAAATGCAAGTAGGAACCACCTTTAGTGGGAAGGTAACAACGTTCCATGCACCTTTAGCGTTTAGTCATGCCGGCCACATGACCACAGAGACGTCTTCGGACAGCACTGGCTTTTCGGCTTTGAAACTGAGATGAGCACTGCCCCCTAGAGTCGGGAACGACTAGCACATATGTGAGAGGGGAACCTTTACCTTTACTCTTTTTAGCGACCCCATAATCCCTTGAGGGGTGGATGGGCAATTGAATGGAGCTAGAAGGGTGTTTAGTGGCTGGATGCAGGGCTGAAATCCAGCAGGTTCTGACAGGTTCTGGAGAACCGGTAGTGGAAATTTTGAGTAGTCCTTCGCCTGTAGTGGGGTAGGAATGGAGATTTTGCAGTATCCTTCCCCTGCCACGCCCACCAAGCCACGCCCACCGAACCAGTAGGTAAAAAAAAATTGGATTTCACCACTGGCCGGATGCCCTTCCTGTCACCAATGTGAAGTTTTGTTCAGCAGATATATTCTCATTATGCCCAGAGAGAGAAATATCTACCTCTACCTAGGATCGAACTCGCAGCCTCCTGATTATGAGGCCACAGCTCCACCTCAAGGCCACCACGCCACTCCCCATTTTGGATTTGCATCTGGATCTGAAAAATCAAAATGGCGGCTACAGCAATGCCATTAAAGCTGATCGCCACTGTCTGTCTTGAACTTTTTTGACCGCCCTCTGTGGACTCTCATCCCTAAATAAGGATAGACTGCTACTTTCTGCTGCTTCCTTGTTGCCTTATTATCAAGCCCACGATGGGCCGTCGGAAATTTAAAAAAAAGGTAAACTCATCCTTCAGTTGAGTTTGATGCCTGCAGCCACGAGATGCGTTCTCTGCGGTTTTCTTTGGGGCCGTTTCATTCAACTTCCTAACCTAGTTTTCATCCAGGGGATCTTCTACTGTAGCAGTCTGATCCAAGCACTAATCACATCTGTCCATGCTTTGTAGAGGAGCTATTTCACTGCGCTGGGGGCTTTACTGCCTCAGCAGGGCTCCCGGGAATTAAGGCAGGATCTTTGAAAATGACATTAGGTAGGTTAGTAACAAAATCTTTGGTTAATCTTTGGAGACAATGCAGTTGGGAGACCCATGAACACCTCCCAGGTTTGGGAATCGGAAGGGGGGAAGGCATTGCAAACCAAAGAAACTAACCACCTGCCTTTAGCATCAAAGGTGAGTGTTACACACTGCAGAGTCTTAGTGGACAACCAGCTAAACATGAGCCAGCAGTGTGCAGCGGCAGCCAAAAAAAGCCAGTGGTGAAATCTACATTTTTTTTTACTACCAGTTCTGTGAATGTGGCTTAGTAGGCGTGATATGAATTTGTGGGCGTGGCAGGGGAAGGATACTGCAAAATCCCCATTCCCTCCCCACTCCTGGGGGGAAGGATATTGCGAAATCTCCGTTCCCTCCCCACTCTGGGGCCAGCCAGAGGTGGTATTTGCGGATTCTCCGAACTACTCAAAATTTCTGCTACCGGTTCTCCAGAACCTGCTGGATTTCACCCGAGGTGGTCGGTCCATCAACTTAAAATATGAAGGCAGGCAATAAATGGAATTTGTCTCCAAATCTGTGCTAGCAAATCTTTTAATGCACAAGGAGGTGCAAAGAGCAAATGCTTCTCCGTGCTGTTACTTGTTCAGTTGGGCCGGTGGCGAAAACTCTCAGGCCTCAGGCCTAGTAGCCACATGGAAATGATAGATGTACAGTGGAATTAACTCAGTCTTTCCACATTTTTGCAGGCTTTGGGCCAGGGCTATTTCCCACTTTCTTCCCCGTTGCAAAAAGGCTGATTGAGGAAATGCCAAAGAACCCATGTGATGGTTGCAAAATCAAAAGTCCCTCCCAAAAACGCTGCCGCAGGAGTCATATAAGCCTTTCAGCACACAGGCAGGGACATCCGAGAGAAGAAGCGCTCTCTTTAGTGTCCGGTTGATTTTTCAAACTGGACTCTTTGAATTGGGACGGCATGTTTATACGGCTTTCTTTTCACGCTACCCTTCATTTAAATCCGCATTTAGGATTTCCTTTTTTCATCTGGCTACGAAGCAGCATGTCAGTTGGCCTTTGCTGATCTTTGGGAAATTGAACATTTCCCAAGATAATTGCAAAATATTTCCATATTCAAGGCCAAGGACAGGCACGTCATTTCACCTCCGCTGACTTTTGAGCATGTGGTCACAGCTGCCATCTTGAGGACAATTAAGCGGTGGAAGAACTTGCCTTCGGAAGTCGTGGCTGCTTCATCACTGGAGGTTTTTAAGAAGAGACGGGACAGACACTTGTCTGAAATAGTATAGGGCAGTGATGGTGAACCTTTTTTTGCTCGGGTACCCAAAAGGGTGTGCGCACGTGACCACACCTATAATGTAATGCCCTCTCCGCCCTGTGCATGCACGCACAACCACCACCCGTTTCCCCCCCCCGGCACATGCATGCCGGCCTCACGGAAGCCTCCAGACTTCTGGTAGCCATTTTTCGCCCTCCCCAAGCTTCCTGAAAGCCTGGGGAGGTTGAAAAACAGACCCAATGGGCCTACCGGAAGTTCATTTCCAAACGTCTGGTAGGCCCGTTGGGTCTGTTTTTTGCCCTCCACAGGCTCTGGAGGCTTTCCTGAAGCCTGGGGAGGGCGAAAAATGGCCTCCCCCTGCCCTCTGGAAGGCCAAAAATCAGCTGGCCAGTGCATGCATGCGTGCTGGAGCTGGCATAGGGCAATGCCTTGCGTGCCCTCAGATAGGGCTCCATAGGTTCGCCATCACGGGTATAGGGTCTCCTTGATCAGTGGGTTGGACTAGAAGACCTCCAAGGTCCTTTTCAGCTCTGTTCTGATGGACACACCCTAGCCACAAACATCCTCGCTCCTACCCTTTTTTAGCAATTAATCAATACAGGTAAGTCTTCAGGTTACGACCACAACCGAGTCCAAAATTTAGGTTGCTAAGTGAAACATTTGTTAAGTGAGTTTGCCCCATTTTGCAACTTTCCTTGCCACCGTTGTTAAGTGAACCATTTGCACTTAAGTTAGTTGATAAGTGAATCTGGCTTTCCCCCTTGACTCTACTTGTCAGGAGGATCATGTGACTCCGGGGACACTCCAACCATAAATACGAACCAGTTGCTAAGCATCTGAATTTTGATCATGTGACCACGGGGGATGCTGCAGCGGTCGTTAAGTGTGAAAAACGATCATTAAGTCCCTTTTTTCAGTGCCGTTGTAACTTTGAACAATCACCAAACGAACGGCTGTTAAGTCGAGGATTACCTGTAATGCCACACAGAAGAAGCTAAATATATAAAATGCAGAGAAGTTATTGTTTCTTATTTTAGTAAGAACACTTTGCTTTAGTGGGCAGCCAAGGACATGTTTTACTAACTTTGTCTCCAGTTAATGATTTCCTTCCCGGGGTCATAAGACAGGACAGCCTCTTCATGAAAACTCAGGCCATTTTTTTTTTTTTAAAGAAATACTTTATTTGAGGCCATTAAGGCAAGTGGGGTGGGTGGAGAAAGGAAAAAAAATCACACAGTGAAATTGCTCTTTACATACATTCATCAGTCTTACAGAAAAAAATTTAAAGTACTCTACACACAGATGTTGACCAAGAGATTCCCAGCAGATTCATTAAATACCTATTTTTATTAGTCAAGCTTCTATTCTTTGAACAGGGAAATTAGAAGGTCCGATTCACGGTTGGAGAAACCCTATAAACGGTGGTTTCGTATTCTAAAATGCGTCAGAAAAATCCAATTTTCTATTAAGTCCCAGTTTTTGCTAGAATAATTCACCGTTGCCTCCTGCATAGGAGACGTGGGTACCTGTTCGTTGATCTGAATTTCTGCCCAGGGTTATTACCTTCATCTGGTGAAGCAGGTGACAGATCTGGCTCCTCTTTAAATATAATCCAGAGAATCCAGAGGTGTTAATCAGAATCACTTAAAACTGTTTTAAGCGCTCCAGAATTTTGCATAAAAAGCGACAGGCTTCTCATTATGGATAGAGCCACCCAATGCATGTTAAGATTGAATCTGACATCTGAAAAAAAAGCACGTGAAATGTTTTTCATCGTTATCAAGGGTCTTCCTTATGAAGGACAATATTGATAAACATGTGCTACGCACACATTTTGAACCAGCACATCACCCTCAAAGGCAATCTAGCAAACGTCTTTGCAAAATCAAGGTGCTTTTTCCCCTCCCCCCTTGCCTTAACCCTCAATTTTTGCGGTGCAGTTTACTGCAGCTGAAAATAATTCTTTACAGTTCTCCCAAGTCTACCTGCCTAGCGCCTTAAAAACAATTCTCTTTGGATTTGGAGGCACTTCAACTCCCAGTAGTTACAGCCAATAGGCCTTCGGACACAAGCACCTGGCCCAAGACGTAAGAACTCTGCATAATGCATTATCTCACAAATGTTCCATCACCGCAACTGGTGTAAATGATGAAATTTGTAGCCATTTGTGCAATAATAATATCATAACCCCTTATGGATGACCTCAATTGACTGAACACCTGTGTGCTTGAGCAAGTTGAACTCCAACCCAACTGGATTAACATCAACCCTGATTTTAATTTACCACAAACTCTGTGCAATAAAGAGTTAGCTGATGTTTTGTAGCTGCTTTTAAGGTCAGCTAAAGCTGGTTCAATTATTGTTATTTAAGTGCTCTTGAGGTCAAATTCCCACTTTCATAAAACCTCCTCTCATTATGGAGGAAGATTTGTTTCCTAGTTTTAGCCCCATTCATCTCTCTGTAGCTGGGAAGAGAATGGCAAATGATTATTCGTTCTTTTCAATATGCCATTTAGTCTTTCCAAGTGTTCTTCAAACTTCTTGAAGAAAAAGAAAGGCACACGAAAGCAAAATTTGACATTGCTTTGGTATCACCCACTCCTTTTTTTTGTTTCTTGCAAATGAGTGGAAAGCAAAATTTGCTTCCACAAATGCTTCCAGTTCCTTCCTGGGATTTCGATTTGGCTCATCTGGATTGTAATCTCCTTAGACCAGGGGGCGTCAAACTCCCGGCCTGCGGGCCGGATGCGTCACATGTTGGCTACGCCCACGCCCAGTTTAGCAAAGGGGGGGGAAAAAAGTCCCGATATGTCACGTGACACTGCGGTGACATGAGTTTGACACCCCTGGCTTAGAAGAAGCCACTGTCTAAATGTAACTGCCTTCTAAGACTGTTCTCCCATCATACCTGACGCTGTAGGGAGCTACTCTTTATATCAGGGATGTCCAACCTTGATAATTGATAACATTTATTCTGGGAATTGAAATCCACAGGTCTTAAAAATGGCCCAAGGTTGGACACTCCTGCTTGATACAATCCAGGACCAAAAAATGCATCTAGTGCAGCTGCTCTGATTCCCTTGAATATATCAAACATGACCAATAGCTGAGCCTATTCTGCAAGCAACACTGAGGGACACGCAACATTTTAGGTGGAGATGACAATATAAGTGGACTTTGCAACTGTCCTCCAACACGTTTTCCAAGATGATGGGCAAGAGGTGACTTTGTGCATATTAAGAGACTTTGAACTTGCATTTGTTTCTCTTTCCCCCCCTTGCGGAACAGAAATAATAGGGGAATTTATAGGAAAGTGCTCAAAAAGTGCCAGGGCATGAAACTATTGAGGTGGGTACCAGCCCTTAACAAGGCGAGTGAGAAAAGAGACATGAAACGAAGTGCCAGTCAAAAACTCTTCCCTTTCTATGTCATTAAACAAACCACAATGGAAGCTTTTGCCACGTTTATCCACAATGATCTTTGGGTTGGTAAATTTGCTATCACATTTCCAGCTTCACTTCCCTCCCGTCCCTCAGTATAGAAATAGAATTCAAAGGCCAACGTTTACCAAACGCAGTCAACATTTTCGTAACAGCTTTCATACAATTTTAAATATGGAGAAGAAATCTTAACTTTTGATCTCCTCTCAGTGTTTTGCTCTACAACTTGGGAATTAGCTGAAGATATGCAAAGTGACTCCAAACCATTCAGAAACAAGGCAGGGGGGAGAAAGCAGATCATGACAGTACAATACAGCTGGCTGAATTCCTCATCGAATTTTTTTTATTTTTTATTGCTGCCTCAAACCAGGAACAAAAGTGCAGAGAAATTAAGTTAGGGATATAGTGGTATACTACAGTTCGAGTCTGCTTAAAACGGGCATGGAAAAACACGTAAGCTTGCATTGAAAAAAAAAAGAGCCATCTTTAAAGACAGATGTGCTTAATAAATTATCATTTGCATTGTCAATACATTTCACTAGAATGCTTCCAAATAAAACCTGAAGTACAGTTTTTTTAAATCCACCCTTACCAACAACTGCTTACGCGAGAAGAAGGGCGTCTGCAGGCATGATCCCCCCCAAAAAAACCAACCACCTCACAATATTGGCTTTATCTGTCTTTTGTATGTTGTATGGCACTTCTGGTAAAAACAACAACAACACACACACCACCAGATGGGAGTTTTGATTCCACCACTGTGGCCACTCCAGACACGAAGTCTCTCTTTTATAATCTGAGCATTACTGCTTTTGTATCTTGCGGTGGATATCAAAAGGAGCACAATGGGGAGGAGGAGGAGGAGGGCAGACAAGGCAACTGCCCTTGTTAATTGGCGTAATTCATCAAGAAGGGGGCGGCTATAAATCTCTCCCATTAATTTCAATATACTGAAATCTCATACGTCCCTCCCCCCCCGTCTCATTAGATTTGAGAGCGGTACACAGGAATTTTGCATTGCTGCCCAGGGATTTCTAAAAGCTTTAATTACAAATACAGTGCAAATTCAGTGCATATTATCCTTATCTTTAAATTGCTTGCTTGTGAAAGTCATCTGGGAGGTCAACGGATTCCTACGAAGCCTCAAGATTAAATCCTCAATGTAAGGGTGTGGGGGAGAAAGGGGAAGGGGAAATCAAATGCATAGTAACTGTAAACATTTACCTTATACTATTCTTAGCAGGCTGATGACAACTGGGTATTAGGCTATAATGTTTTCCACCAGCTCGTGATGAATTTCCCACTCATTCGCTACCACGCGATTCCTCGGAGTCTGTATTATACAATTAACCTCCTGTGGAACGAACCTTTCGGGGTTCAGACATTTTGTTGTGCTCTTGCTGTTTGAACCTGCGCAATAAACAAACCTTTCCTGCATTGAAGTGCTTGGCCTAGTCCTGTCTTTTCTACAACACTACTGTTATTTAAAAATTGGTGATATTATTAACGTTCGGTAAGGTTGTTCATGGCCCTTTTCTACGAACTGGATGAAAGCATGTTTAATCGAGCAGTTGACATGACTTCCTAACTACCCTGTTCCCCTGAAAATAAGACCTCCCCAGATAATAAGACCAATCAGACTTTTGAGCGCATGCGCTAAATTAAGCCATCCCAAAAAAAATAAGCCCTCCCCAAAACACAGCAGACGTCATGAGGTTAAAAACGCTCGCTGCCTCCTGTACCTCAAAAATAATAAGACCTCCCAAAAAATAAGGCCAAGCACTTATTTTGGGCATCAAAAGAAAATAAGACCATGTCTTATTTTCGGGGAAACACGGTATCTCACAAGAGGCAGAAAATTCAGAGGGTATATGGGTCCACCTGTAAAATTTCTACCCTAATATACATAAAAACGTTAAGCCATGAAAACAAAGAGTCGGATTATGCAACGTGAAAATGCAAGCAAAGTAGATCCATTTGGAGAACCCAGGTTTTCCAAATTGAGGTGGCCTCCATTTGGGATGACCAGAATTTCCTTTTCAATATGAAGGAATTCAACTCAATACAGAAAAATAATCGGCATAAATTCCCCTCTTAATTAATATATACCCTGTTTCCCTGAAAATAAGACCTTCCTGGATAATGAGCCCAATCAGGCTTTTGAGTGCATGTGCTAAAATAAGCCGTCCCCCAAAAATAAGCCCTCCCCAAAACACAGCAGCAGCCATGAGGTGACCACGCTCGCCTCCTCCTGCACCTCAAAAATAATTAGACCTCCCCGAAAATAAGGCCAAGCGCTTATTTCGGGGCTCAAAAGAAAATAAGACCCTGTCTTATTTTCGTGGAAACATGGGTATATATACCGATATATATTTTGCTCTGTTATCATCACATGCTAAACAATTTTTGCCTGTCAGGTTTCAGCTAAAAATAGCATTTTAGGCCCTGGCTACAGCTCCCCTTCAACGAAAGAAGTTCATTAAAACAGTTTCAAGAAATGTTTTGGACACGCGAGGGCATCTCGACCCGATTCCAATGGAATTTATTTAAAATGTGTGTGTGTGTGTTGCTAAGGGGCATGAAGAAAGAAATTGGTATTGTACTACGTAAGAGGTTTGAGGCCTAACACCTTGACGTGGTGTGAGGCTGGTTAAACTTTGCTAGAAGGCAAACATCTATAAAGTATGTCCGTTCCTTTCTCTCCTCCCGACTGCCAATCCGCGGAGAGGCCCGCAGCCGAAAGGGCATCAACCCGGATGCCCTGTTGATGTGGCTGCCCTTTGTACAACTCCCATTAGGGGCAAGTAACAATGAGCAAATAAAGGTTATGCCCTACAGAGAACACCGATATATAGCAAGGGGTCAAGCAAGCAACATCCATATAATATCAATGCAGGTTTCCACTTTTCTGAAGAAATATATATATATATATATTATACAGTCTGTGTTTAAAAAGCAGAATAGCAAGACATTTATTCTTTCTCTAAACACCATTCACATGATGAAAGTATGAAAATGGATTCTGGCAAACAGGTACAGATTTTCCTGAGCCGGTCAGTATGATACGTTAGTATTTCTTGAACAATTTGATTTATAACTCTATTTTTTTATTTTTTTTACAATTTTATTAGTTGAGGTAGTTTGGCTTTATTTTGGGGAAGCAAACCTTCCCAGCGTTAATTTCTATTTTATTGCCCCGATCCTGAGTAATCTGAATAATAGTGCAAACAGTTTTTATACCATATTTTTAGACAGTGTTTCTATTAATATATATTGGCATGAGCTGCTGTTCTGTGTGAATTCTTTCTCCCGTTTTAATTCTTATTGAGTCAGTTTCAGGTGGGGAATAGAAAGGGCTCAGAAACAGCTCTTGATGAGACTTTAAATTATGATAAGATTATAAAAAAAAAGATGCTGCAGAAAAAAAATCTGGTCAGTTGGAAGCCAGTGATGGCACTTTTAAGTAAAGTGAGGGATAAATTGATAAAATAAAATTACTTCCTACAAGAAAGCTGCCTTCTAAATAATCCAAATCAGCACTTTTTTCGCCTATGATTTCCACACAGTTTGTCCGAGAACGTTTTGATTATAAAACAATTTCTACTCTGTCAAATGTGTTCAGAGCTTTGGCCAAAAAAAAGAATAGGCCTATTTTCCACAGTATGAAAAATCCTCACCTATAAAATGATTAAGAACATACAGGCAATTATAATTTCAATTTGATACTAGAATACATCGGAGACTTATCTTTTTTTTTTTTTTTTTTGTAAGAAATCCAGGTTTTAAAAAAGTACAGTCTAGAAAAACTGACGAAAACGTTATTGGAAGATCTTAACACGACGGAGCTTCCAGGGACATAACTGAGGCAAATTTGGGATTTTGTTTTTCCAAAAATCAAGGCCTTTTTAGGATAATCTGAACAAACTGAAGCTATATACAGCACTGAAAGACTGTGATCCCCTCTTCAGAATTTGGGTTGAGATGGCTAAAGAAAGGTGGATAACTAATACAAATGTCAGATATGATGGTTTTGGAAGGTAGCTGGTTACTAAATGCAATGTGCTACATTATCTGAAGGATTTAAAAGTCTTAAAAGTCTAACACATCCCCTTCTCTTAAAAATACACAGACACCATCAGTGGAAGATTGGGCTTAGGCAAACCTGTAGACCAGGGGTATCTAAACTCAATTAACTTTAAAACCTATGGACAACCAACTCCCAGAATTCCCCAACCAGCGTGGCTGGCTGGAGAATTTTGTGAGTTGGAAGTCCGCAAGTCTTAAAAGTTGCCAAGTTCGGACATCCCTGTAAATGTAGACTATTCAAGCTACCACTTAAGGGTTGACCGGCAGTATTTTGGCTGCCGACTAGGAAATAATCCGTAGTGTTAAGTAACTCCCAATTTCTGTTTTATGTTTCAGTGCAAATTATATGCCAATGGCATTCGACATTGCTTCCATGAAATATTGGGTATACCTCGTCCTTAAATGCAGGATTATAAACCATTCAAATTCCAGTCTGGCCTTCTTATTTTAGACATTCAAGACTGAAGCCAAGCTATGAGGCCGCCTTAGTCTCCATTAACTGAAGGGATGTGAGTCAATGATTATCAGTCATGCAGCTTGATTCATATCGTAGTAAAGGAAGCACAAGAAGCTCGTATTCCACTGAGATTCCCAAAGTACTTGAGATCTGACACATTGATGGGAGTCCAACTTCTCTTCGATTTTGGCTGCTCTCCTTAGCCTCTGCCCTCTCTTCAACCCTCAAGAGGTACATTTTGAGGGGATGGCAGGCTCGTCTCCCATCATTCCTCCGACGTTTCACCCGAAGTCCTCCGTACTACACAGCTAAACTTATAGAGGTTCCACATAACTCTATGGAACCCGGATGGTAATCTTAGCCAGAAAAAAAGTAGTGCTGTTTTTTTCTAAAAGAAAAACTTAAAAAAAAAAAGAATTATAGACCGCTTCATAGTGCTTTGCAGCCCTCTCTAAGCAGTTTACAGAGTCAGCGTATTGCCCCCCCCCCAAAAAAAAAACAATCGGGGTCCTCATTTTTGCCAACTTCGGAAGGATGGAAGGCTGAGTCAACCTTGAGCCGGTCAGGATCGAACTGCTGGCAGTCGGCAGAGCTTTTAGCCTGCAATACTGCATTCTAACCACTGCGCCACCACGGCTCTTCGACGGTCACTGAGTCTAGTACCAGATGCAACCGATCCCAGGGACAAAGTCAGACGCATCTAAAAGATGTGGATATGCCCTTTCTCCCTTCAATGGCTAACCCTCTTCACCTTTATTTTCGAAACATCCCTGAGTTTCAAGTATAATTCCTCCTACAAACTGTGAGAGAAACACAACGGCAAAAGCCCTTCCGTCCACTGCCCGCCCCAAGGCTCTTTGGATCCTGACTTATTACGTATTAAGAGAGGGGGAGGGGGGTGTCGGAAACAAATACTTAGAAGTGCAGAAACCTCAGAAGGCATTGTATTTGTGAGTTCAGTTGTGGCACGACGCAATTCCCACCGCGGCCCAAATTTCAAATCAATCACCCCTTAACTTATCCCCCCCCCCTCTCTCTCTCTGTTTATGCAAGTTCTGTCAATTACTGACGAGAAATGGATATTGCAGTTACCCAGATTTTAGGACGATTGCAAAGGTTTCCAACTGAAGCACTGCGGAGACCGACGCGCCTGAAGCAGCTGGCCGCGTTGCTAGTGCTAGTTTGCCTACGGTACAAAACGGGAAAACCACCTTAGTACATATCCTTGTATATTTCTTGTAGCAAAGGATGCAAGTGTGCATCGGATTCGGTCTTTTTGATTATTTGAACTAGCTGAGCGTGTTCCGTGACCAGCTGCCGGAGATCTGCCATTTTCTGGAGAAGTTTGGGGAACAGGAAGATGTCATCCGGATGGTTGTTTTCTAAATGAAGTTTCAGTACGTGCACGATGCTTTCCTGCATCTTCTCAATGTGTCCTATGTTTACCAAGCCTGGCCGATCTGTCGTCAAAAACAAGAACGTTATATTACGTTATCCAAGCCGCGGCTAACAGGTGTCAAAGCATTTACCTGCACTTGTAGAAAATGCTTTTATCACTTCGCAGCTATATCAACAATGCCCAGACGCTATACAGGCAGTCCTCATTTAGCAACTGCCTCATTTAGTGACTACGCTTACGGCAGGGGTTAAAAAAATAACTTTACCGCCAAACATACGACCTTGACAGGTCTGTAAAGCGAAGGAAAGCTGAAATGAGATGATAAGCACAGTTGTACCGATAAAAAATATATATATATTTTTAAGAACCCTTCTGGACAAGGAGACTCTGTAAAATATATTGCTATTTCGGGAAGGACAGCGGTGAATCAAGACTTACCTCCACAACATATTATAGCAGCCACGAAAAGGGAGATGTCGCTGTCGTCTAATTCCAAGGCGTTGAATTTCATGGCAAAGTCAAACTTTGGCTCCATGATGTCACAAAAGGGCTTCCTTAAGCTTTTGAGGAATTCCCGCGTGATGAAGCCGTTCCCGTAAGCCACGAGCATCCCGTCTTTGTTCATCACGGAGGCCAACATGGCAAAGATGGCTTCGTACACCCCATATTTCAAGAGGGTCACCTGGTCGTTCAAGTCGAGGCTGCAGAAGCCAGGAATTGATTTGGCAAATTCCGTGAGTTCCGTCACCGCCTCTACGGAGGTGCACTGGCAACAGTGGAAAATCCTCACCTCTGCCTCCTTGTTTTGTATTCCGTTCGCGACAAGTTTTGCCACCAGCGTCTTCTCGGCCATGCACAACGTGTCCATATCGTGTATGACAAACGGCTGCAGCAAAATAAAAAGCGCCTGAGTTAAGCAACGGCCAGGGACAACACGGTGCAAACCGATTTGTGCTTGCAAAAATGACCTTATGGGTGCAGTTGTGATAAGATGAATGTGGAATCCGCAAAGAACAATACAGTAATTTAAGAGTAATTTTGACAGCAACGAGGGTCACTACCTGGAAATACCTGGAAATTCTGATTCTCTGCGGCTGTGCTTGCAATTTACTCAACGCTAAAAATCTGATGAAAATGGTTATTGGAGTCCTCAGTGGCCTCTGCGCTCACGTAAAAGAGGGAATGGTTTGCATGAGGCAGGAAGTGCAGGGTTGACTTTAGAGGAAAAAAGAGCTATAGGCAGGCAAACTGTGTTAGAGAAAGAGAGGGCAAATTATGGCCTCTTTTACCAGGGGTGGGTTCTAACTTACCTTGAGACCGGTTTACTTCCTCCCGTGCTGCGTGGCTGCGCCTCGCGGGCGCACATGCACTTTACACACGCATGCGCAGTGCAAAAAATTCCCCCAAGAAAGGCCAAAAACAAGATGGTCATGCATGTGCAGTACTAGAAACTCAGCTTCTGCGCATGCACAGAAGAAAAAAAAACCAAAAAAATCCCCCTCCAAACAAAAATTCCAAAACAAGATGGCGTCCACAGACCAGAACCAATTCCGTGACGTCACCTGTGGCTTACTACCTACTGTATAGAACCGGTCCGAACTGGTAGGAACCCACCTCTGCTTTTTACGAGTTGTGGGTTTCAAGTCCCAGAATTCCCGAGCCAGACATGCTGCCTTAGGAATTCTGGGAGTTGAAGTCCACAGGTTCTAAAGCGGCCATAGTTATCCAGCCCTGTGTTAGAGGTGGGAAGGCAAGATGGGATTAATTCAAAAATAGATTCGTATCCAAAGCAATCGCTTGCAACAAAACAAGGGCACGTGTAGGTGCTCCATTTGTGCTCATGGGTGTTCTGAGGCCTCACTTCTCAGACAAATTTGAATTGCTGCACAATAGCAATAGCGCTTACACTTATATACCGCTTCATTGCACTGGATGGAAGGATGGAAGGCTGAGTCAACCTTGAGCCTGGTGAGAATCGAACTGCCAAATTGCAGTCAGCCGGCAGTCAGCAGAAGTAGCCTGCAGTACCGCACTCTAACCACTGCGCCACTGTGACTCAAAATTTATGGTCCTCAAGTGAGAAATTTAATATTTAATATGTTTCACGACTTTTCTTGCCGCGCTGGTTAAGTTCCATCCCTAAAGTTGTTAAATTGGTCACACAATTGTTAAGTGAAACCAGTTTCCCCACTGAAATTGGGGGGGGGGGGATGCTCCAACTGTGAAAAATGGCTGTAAGTCCCTTTTTTCAGTTCATTTGTAATGTTGGTCACTAAATGAACTGTCATAAATCGAGACTACCTGTAATCTAGAGGTGCCCAGTACTGCTTTCAACCCATTGAGTCAGAAAGCCTGTGTGTGTTTGTGTTTGTAGAAGAAGTTAAGATTTGAATTTCAACCCTGCAACATGCAGCTTGCATCTTTACACGCTGCAGATGCCGGATTTCTTAATTAACTGTATTTCTAGTTCCTGCAATGTAATTAAGTGGCCTATTAATAGCCGTGTCCTTGAATCACCTCTGAGCTAAGCTTATTGATTCAATATTGCTTGGAGAGATTTCTCTTCTCTCCTCTCTTCCCTTCCATCTTCTCTCTTCCCTTCCCTCTTTTCTTCTCTTCCCTTCAATCTTCTCTTCACTCTTCCCTTTCATTTTCTCTTCTCCTCTCCTGTTCTCTTCTCTTCTATCTTCTTCTCTCCTCTCTTCTTCCCTTCTATTTTCTCTTCTCTTCCCTTCCCTCTTTTCTTCTCTTCCATTTTCTCTTCCCTTCCCTTCCCTCTTTTCTTCTCTTCTCTTCCATTTTCTCTTCTCCCCTCTCCTCTTCCCTTCCATCTTCTCTCCTCTCCTCTCCTCTTCCATTTACTCTTCCCTCTTTTCTTCTCTTCTCTTCCCTTCAATCTTCTCTTCCTTTTACTCTTCCCTTCCATTTTCTCTTCCCTCTTCCCTTCTCTCTTCCCTTCAATCTTCTCTTCACTCTTCTCTTCCCTTCCATTTTCTCTTCTCTTCTCCTCTCCTGTCCTCTCCTCTTCTCTTCCATATTCTTCTCTCCTTCCACTTTCTCCTCTCTTCCCTTCCCTCTTTTCTTCTCTTCTCCTTCCATTTTCTCTTCTCCCCTCTCCCCTTCCATCTTTTCTTCTCTTCCATTTTCTCCTCTCCTCCCTTCCCTTCCCTTCAATTTTCTCTTCTCTTCTCTTCTCCTCTCCTCTCCTCTCCTCCTATTCTTATTATATTCTTATCTATTCTATTCAGTTAACAAAAGGCTCCAGTAACAGGGAACGAGAAATTTTTTTTTAGATTAAACTACTGATAGGAAAATGTGACCCTGCAGAATGCAAATAAACAACCACATCCTTAATTCCTGGCTACAGGCAGTCCTCAATTTACAACAGTTCATTTAGTGACCATTCAAAGTTACAACGTCATTGGGAAAAAAGTGATTGACGACCATTTTTCACCCTTACGACCGTTGCAACATCCCCGTGGGCCCAGAGACACTGCAACCGTCATAAATGTGAATCCGTTGCCAAGCATCCGAATATAAATCGCGTGACCCTGGGGAACACTGCAACGGTCGTAAGCGTGAAAAACAGGCGTAACTCACTTTTTCCCAGCGCCATAGTGACCGTTTTCAGTGCAACTTCAAACGGTCGCTTAAACGAACGGT
>JANHFT010007298.1:60360-77272 GCA_032467955.1 Pseudoxenodon macrops
ACTCCATCTTAAATCTCCGCAACCAACCTTAAAAATGCATTCTTATCAGGGGTGAAATCTAACAGGTTCTGGAGAACCGGTAGCGGAAATTTTGAGTAGTTCGGAGAACCTGTAGCGGAAATTTTGAGTAGTTCGGAGAACCTGTAGCGGAAATTTTGAGTAGTTCGGAGAACCAGCAAATACCACCTTGGGCTGGCCCCAGAGTGGGGTGGGAACGGAGATTTTGCAATATCCTTTCCCCAGGAGTAGGGAAGGAATGGGGATTTTGCAGTATCCTTCCCCTGCCACACCCACCAAGCCACACCATACCCACCAAGCAACGCCCACAGAATTGGATTTCACCACTGATTTTTAGATACAGTTTAATTTCAAAATAAGTTCATATGAGTGAAATCTTGTTATTTCGGGCACTAGTGTGTTGTGAATTTTGAGACCATCTGGCACCCACAGATACCTTCTCTTGCAGATTTTGAAACTATTTTCGTAGGTCTTTAATAATCTACCTCTTGGCTTTTATTCAGCTTTTAAAGCAGCATGAAAGGGCTTAAGTCTTTTATTCCCTACTTGTTTTTCTCTTCCCTTAAAGTTGTCCAAGTGGAAAATGCTGCATCAATGACAAGAGTGAGGAGAAAAGGGCTGTGGGATGAAGACAATTCTCTAGAGGAAATTCTAGGGTTGTAATCTGATATATGCAGAATAAAATAGAATAGAATAGAATAAATTGAGGATGATCCTGCCAGAAACAGAAAACAAACAAACCCTAGGCTCACCTGAATGAAAGTTTAGGTATTTCGGCTGAGAAACAACGAAACCTAATTTGTTGAGGGGGGGGGGAAGGGCAGTTGTGCCATAATTAATTCTCCAAATTCAACATTGGTTCCGCTATTTGGTTCTCATTTACGAATAGTCCTCGACTTACAACCGTTCATTTAGTTCAAAGTTACAACAGCATTGGAAAAAAAGTGTCTTGCAACTAGTCCTCGCACATAGGATTAAATAGTGTAGTTTGGATGTTCAGTAGTAGTAAATAAATAAACAGGGAAATTGTATCTCATTGAGGCCCTTGAGGCGAGGAGAGGCCAGGCAAGGCGCCCCTTGAAGTGAGTGACGGCAAGTTGGCCACGCCCAGTCACATGCCCACCCAACCATGACCTCCCAGTCACATGACCACTAAGCCACGCCCACATAACCGATTGTGTTTAAAAAATTGAATCCCACCACTGCTTACAACCACTGTGGCACCCCCCCTAGGGTCATGTGATCAAAATTTGAGCGCTTAGCAACCAGGGTTAGACAAACAAAGTTAATAGGGGAAGCCTGATTCGCATAACTACTATGGGATTTATTTAGTAACTACTGTGATTGGCTTAATTGTGGCAAAAAAGGTTGTGAAATCGGACACAACTGGCTTAACTTTGCCTTGTCTAGCAATGAAAATTCTGGTCCCCATTGTGGCTGTATGTCATGGAGTATCTGTATATATTATACTACAGGTAGTCCTTGACTTACCACAGTTCGTTTAGTGACGTTCAAAATTACAAAGGGACTGAAAAAAGAGACTTATATCTGTTTTTCACAGTTATGACCTTTGCAGCATCCCCATGATTATGTCATCAACATTCAGACACTTGCTTCATACTTATGACCGTAGCTGTGTCCCAAGGTCATGGGATCATCTTTTGGGACGTTCTGACAAGCAAAGTCAATGAAGAAGCCACATTCACTTAACAACCGGGTTACTAACTTATCAACTGCAGTGATTCACTTAACAACCGAGGCAAGAAAAATCGTAAAATGAGGCAAAACCCAACAAATGTCTCCCTTAACAACAGAAATTTTGGACTCTGAACTGAAAACATCTGAATGACCACCAGAAAGGAACAAGTTGTTCAGTAGCTCTTTGCAGCCCTCTAGTGGACAGATAGATTTTTACAGTCCAGATCTGGTTGACTCCATGGGACGCCCTGGAACAGGAAATCCAAGATCTCAAAAGTGACCCTCAAGATTTATTTGTCCTCTCCGAAGTTATCTCACTTGCAGCCTCCTTTTCCTGTCCCATCAACATAAATGGGTATTTTCACTGCATTATTGCTGCAAAAATCATGTAATGAGGAACAGAAGTCCTTAGAGATGTTGTTTGCCTGGGTCTTTTGTGGTGTTTTTTTTTATAGCTTTAATAGGTTTCAATTCATCTGGAATTTGTAATTTCCTAGCAGTATTTGAATTGTTGGTTAAAAAGCAACCCTCATAATCTACCCCTCTGGGATTAAATATGAACTCTGAATGGACTACGTGGGCACAGTCAAACGCTCTTGGCAACTTTACACAAATTGTTTGTCACTGTTTTCCTCTGAAAAGATATTTTATCTTTTCAGTCAACTTCTCCAGCCGTGAAATTCTTGGTGGTCTCCCATCCATCACTGACCAGATATGACCCTTTTAAAAGATTTTTTGAGCTTGATACAAGCCCGGCCATTAAAATGCAAGCAGGGAAAACTGCTATCTTTCTAATTCAAATATGTTTTCCCAAATATCCTAACAGGATAAATAGAACATCTTTTCTGTTAAAGAGTAGGTCTAGATTTCTTTTTTAAGAAATTTCAAATTTTAAGGACACTAAAGTACAAGTAAGATATATCTATGCTAGTTATATTAGTTATAGTAATTAATCAAGGAAAGTTAAGTTACAAAATTGAAGTTATGGTTCAGCCATACAATTGCAATTAACTTTCCATGTCATAGAAGGGGATTCACATCCCCTTACCAAAGAAAGCACTATTTTAAAATGTTTAAATACTTGTTTTTAACTTTTAAATAAAAAATGGTTACCTTGTGCAGATGAAAAGCAGGGACAGGCATTGTGAGTGATGTTGATATAAAATAAATTTGGTGCTCAATTAAATCTCTGATTCCTTCCTTGTTTGCCTGCTTTTCATTTCCCTGAAAACTGCAGCTTCATCTTTTTCTCTTGCTTGGTACAATGTTCCTTACGCCCCCAGAAAATTAGTATGATGGGTATATATTTATGCAATTATAATGGAGGACTAATTTTTTTTCGGAGGGAGAGAGAGAAATTGGGATGATAATATAGCATTTTATTATGAGGCTAGTGCTCACAGCTATCAGAATTTAAACCCACAACCTAAGCTGCCTATCCACCCACTTAGCCGTATGTTCCATTTAACTTAATATAGCTTGTTTCTATTCTGGAATAACAGACTTTATTGCATTTAAACAATTTCGGTGACTAATTCCTCTTCCGAGTAAGACGACTGTGCTTGCAAAAACCCTTTCAAAGGGCTAAATTAGTCAGGCTTATCTGCAAGAAGAGATGTTTAGCTTCTCTACGCACCTGCTTTGCTATTGTAATGCACGAAGCCTTCATCAATTACACCAGTTGCTTCTTCTCCTCAACCTGGTTCTTGGTGGCAACAAGAGGAAGGACATGCAAGAGCAAGGCACAACCAACACCCTACCTGGGCTGTCTCCCTTCCAGATGTTCTCCTCCACCCGCCGTGGCTCCAGGTTCTCTCAGTTAAGGACTCCTTCTTAAGTTATAAAAGCACCACCAAGATGCATCACAGGCTGCGTGGCTGAAATGTCTTCCGGAAGAAGGATGAAAATCTCAGCTGCCGCCCCCACCTCGCTCCAGCCTGGTCAGCAACCCACCCGCAGGAACACTGAGATGGGCTTCCACAAATAGCTGGAAAGTTATATTAAGAAACCGTCTGATGTCCTGCCAAGGTCTTTGATATTCTTCCAGAGTCCAGAGGTCAGATGCTGTTTATTTGGAGGCAAGATACCGTATTTTCCAGAGTATAAGATGCACCTTTTCACCCCCTCTAAGAGAGGATGGAAATGTTGGTGCGTCTTATACACCGAATACAGCAATTTTGGCCTCCGGAAGCCACGCCCCTGCATCTCATTTTTTTTACAAAAAATAGACTCATTTTCCTCAAAAACAGGGTGTGCAGAGGGTTTGTGGGAGGCTTGCAGAGTGTTTCTGTCGGCTGGGGGAAGGCAGAAACTCTCCTGTTTTTGCGAAAAACAGGCCTGTTTTTGCAAAAAAACAGGGTGCACAGAGGGTTTGGGAGGCCTGCAGACTTCTCCTGGGGCCGGGGAACACAAAAACCTTTTTTTTTTCTTATTCACCTCTTTGAAATCTTGGTGCGTCTTCTACACCGGTGCGTCTTATAGTCTGAAAAATACGGTAGGTGCTTTGTAAATCATCCAATTGGTGCTACTTTAATGCAAAGGAGCACACACACACACACACACACACACACACACGGGGGAATGTGAGAAAGGTTTTTTGTTTTTGTTTCCATGGTTGGGCTGAATTCAAAAGGTAGGAGATCAGCTTCCCAGTTCTTGAGAAGGGTTGTAATGGTTGGCATTTGGACCATGAATCTCTAGAGGGAACTCCATGGGGAGAGGGGAAACAGAAGGACTGCCCACAACCCAATTCATAAAACGCATTTTTTTTTTTAAAATCCCATTTAATTTTTTTTCTACTTTAAAACAAACGAGTCCATCAGCTTGAGGTCTTCACCAAACAGTGCACAGCATGTCAAAAGTTGGAAGATGAATGAAGTTTGAGTGGGTGAGGTACGGGCACATAAAAGGAGTGGACTTTGGTTGAATTGGAATTAACATGGCTGCGATCCGGACCTTTCTTTCACGCACATTTTACTCTCTTTAACATCCCAAAATCTCCATAAAATTTCATAAAGTGTAGAAAAACAAAGTTTGTTTGGGTTCCTTCCTTTCAGGGGACTTGAGACACAGATAGGCCATCTATGGCTTCCTTGTGGCGCTTTTAACAACCTTTTTAAAATAAAAAATTAAATAAACCACCCTCCAACAAGCTAAGCTGAAATTCCATTCATAGGAATATCTCTGCTGAAATCCTGGAGAACAATGTAAAGTTTAGATTAAAAGGAGAAGACCTTTCAGAGACGGATTGACTGCTATCTCCGTCCTCCATTTTTCACAAAGCGCCTCAAACAATGAAACCAAACATAATTCCAGGGAAATCACAACGCATAGTTCCATGTAGTGGATGTGTAGAGAATACCTTCAGTTAAGGGCTCCAAAACACAGCTGGACACAATGGTCCTTACCAGAACAACATATTCTGCATACAAAAAAGTAGAGTATATAACCTCTGAACTCTTTGTGTCAAGAAAGGCGGAAGGAGCTGTTCACAGATAACAAGGTATTTACTGGTTAAATGCCAATAGGCATCAGCCAGGACTCTCAAGATTTACCGTATTTTTCGGAGTATAAGACACACTTCCCCCCTCCCCTAATAGAGGCTGAACATTTGGGTGCGGCTTATACTCCGAATGTA
Organism: Pseudoxenodon macrops; assembly: GCA_032467955.1. NCBI lineage: Eukaryota > Metazoa > Chordata > Lepidosauria > Squamata > Pseudoxenodontidae > Pseudoxenodon > Pseudoxenodon macrops. Next base: position 65,714 of record JANHFT010007298.1, read on the forward strand.
GCTTTTCGAAGCTTTTTTTTCCAGCCCTAACAAGGCGAGTGAAGAGTGAAGCGATCTTTGCAGGCTTTTTTCATTGCTACTCCCTCCAAAAGAAGCTTTTCCCCCCAGCCCTAAGTCTTTGCAGGCGTTTTTAATTGCTTCTCTCTATCAGCTGTGCTTTAGAAGCTTTTTTTCAGCCCTAACCTGGTTGAAAATAATGTGCTGAAGCTGACCAGACTAAGGACGCTAGCTAGATAAATACCTGCTAGGCAGATTTCCCCCCCCCTATTCTCCTCCCCAAAAACTAAGGTGTGTCTTATACTCCGAAAAATACGGTACACATTGTATTGTATTTTCTAGGGAAGTAAAGCATAAAGCAACTGTGGGACCCTTTCCTGTACTCAGTCCTCTGCAAATCGTACATGGGATAAAAATGGAACACACACTAAGAAATGGATTTGTAAACAGCCAGCTCTTTCTAGTCTGTAAAGCAAATATCCAACTTTCATTGATGACTAGAGTATAGAAGGGGGGGGGGGAGAAACAAGCTAAAATTGAAGAAACAGAATCAGCTCTTTGCCAGGCAACAAGTGTTAAAATGAAGAAATAGCACAGAGGCACAAACAAAAGCGCAGAACTGTCCGTGGACAACATCTCCTTAGTTGGTGCAGTGTTCCAGGTATGGCATTCCAAGGCAATATTAGGGAATCGGTGGAAAAGGCAGTAAATTAATGGGGTTCCTCCTGTAATATTTACAAAAGACATGACAGGAACTAAGCAGAGGGGCAGCATCAGCCAACCTTGCCATATCATGGAAAGCTGTAGACTAGACAGGAAGAACACAAGGGCAAACCACTTAATCCTGCTGCTAAGTGAACTAGGAGGTCACTGCGAGTCAAACTCAACTTAAGGGTGTCCTTATTTTGTGTCAGGTAGAAAATACTGTATATAGCAGCTCCAAATTAAAACAATACTCTTTCTTTCCCTTCTATTGCCTTCCCTTCCCTTTTCCTTCTGCCTTTTGCCCTTTCCTTCTTGTTTATCTTTCTTTCTTTTCTAAAAATCAGAGTTGTACTCGAAGTAAAATAAAAGCACATATTATTAGCACCAATGGAAGAATGTAATGGGCAAAGATAAACTTCAAATGAAGAGCGCTTTCTACTCCTTTGCGTTGATTGATCTCCTAATCAGTGGTGGTAAGATTATTCAGACTTCCACAATCAGTTTAAAGAGAATTTCACATCCAATCTGAAATTCCTGATGGCCCCCTGAAGACCATCCCTAAAGGAATTTCTATGGGTTTCCCTCTCAGAGGAACAAACTCTCAGGCGGCCAAGGAAACACGGAAACAAGGTTCCTTGCTGCAGGTTTAATGAGGCCACAGTCCAGCACGGATGACTTCTAACAGTTTCAAAGTCAACAGTGGGAGCTACCACTTACCAGCGCTGTAAAGTCGTTGCCATAGTCACGGCCACGGCCTAGCCCCACCCCTTAACCAGCATCCGGTGTCCTCCAGGTCCCCTTCCTGTATCCTCCCGGTTGCTAACTGCCTCGCTGCAAGCGGTGCTGATCAGCTGTTTCGGCTGCTGAGTAATTAGCACCAATCAGCTGGAGTCCATGCTGGCGACAAAGAGCAGGCCGCTGTGGCCGATTCAATTTGCAGACTCAGGTCAACTTCTGCAAAATTTCAACTGAAATTTTTTAGGGGAATTGAACAGTTGTTTTAATCAGAAATAAGAGTTTCACTGAATAAATGAAATAAATAGCTGGACAAATTTCATCATGGGAAAAACCGTCATTTTTACAACTCGCCATTTGGGACTTCATCTCCCCTTAGTTTGTACAACTATTGAATGGGTCATCGAAATGGACAATTTATAAAATGCTACAAATATGACTGTGCGCATAAGAAATGTTTTCTCTTACTTATTGTTTATTTACTTTATTGATTGTATCTATGACCTCTGGGTCATTAACAGCCTTCTGATCAGGTCTGCATATCTCCATAAATGTCTAGTAGAAGCCATTGAGAGATGATACCCATCATTACATCGTTATGTCAATGACATGAGTTCCATAACCAGGGGTGGGATTCTACCGGTTCGGACTAGTTCGGGCGAACCAATAGTTCCCACGATCAGCTGGAAGCAAACTGGTTCGCCCCGACAATCAGATGCCCACCTATTTTCCTACCTTATCTTCTCAATTGCTTCGCGCGGCAGAGCAGATTGCCGCGCAAATCAGCTGTGTTACTCCTCCGAAGAAACCAGGAAGTGAAGATTTCTTCAAACTGTTAACATGCGCGCAGTAGGCGCAGACGAAGCATAAGCGTGCACGCAAATCGCGTGATCACCGAAGCATAAGCGTGCACGCAAATCGCATGTTAAACAGGAAGGATCCCTCCACTGACCACAACTAGAACAAAATCTTCCCCACTTTCAAAACAAGTCTTGAAACACTGTCAGGAAATCTGGGCCCTGAGTTGGACAACTAAGAACTTTAGCTTGCTTGCAACTGCAGGGAAACTCGGAGACCTGAATTAATCACTCAACTACTAGTGAGTATTATAGCGAAAAACTAAGACTGGTATGTATTAACCTTGCATTTAATCTAAACAGAATATATAGTTCAAAGGCATAGAAGAAAAATGTTTCTTCTATGCCTTTCAAGCAACAATATCTACCGGTAGTAAAATATCAACTACGATCAAATATAATGTATTGAAATGCTGTGACCCACTTTGATTGTCTACTTTTCTGTAAATGTAGCAACAGTGGAAAATTAGAGGCCATTTTCAGATAAGAGATCAAAAACATTCTGAACAGGAAGTAAAAATCAAATCTGCTCTTTGTTCCTTTCTTCGCTTTCCTTATAAAATATGTCATTCTAAAGAAGTATGTGAACAGTATGAAGGTTTGTTCTGAAGTTGCATAATCATTCTGTGATTCTTTATTTGCAATATTGGATTATCTGTCAGGGCAGCTTTGACTGATTTTGTCTGGACTCCAAACGTTTTAGTCTAACGCACGCACACACATTTTCAGACAGTTTCAACTTTATTTATTCCTACTTTCCAAAGCAAGAAAGCTGAGAAATGGTGACTTGATGTGAAAGATAATGTGCTACAAAATAAAGATTTCAAATAAAATGAAGGTTGCACAAAGGTTGCATAACCACTTGTAATTCTTCATGCAATGTAGTACTCGGAACATAAGATACCGGAGTGCTGGAAAGTGGAAATATGGAGAGATTTCACACATACCTATAATGTCAATCCTTGTCTTTAAATATTGTTCTCCCAGTCCTTAAGCTGCCGTGTTTACAAAATGATTTCAGATTCACTGCAATCTACTCTTATTATTTCTGATCTCCCGTCAACGAACCATGCTGACCTTTGACCTTATTAAAAGATTTTATTTTTTTTGCCTCTGTGCAGATTCACAGCACTATAGGTTACTGTGCAATCATTTCAATAAAACTCAGAGAGAGAGATACCCTCTTCTTACAAACTGGGCAAGGATAAAAATGAGGATGATTTATTCCAAAAGACTTAATAACTTGATTTGCTAGAACATCGTAAAGTGTCCTCCTACTATAGATATTCTTTCCTGGGCTTTTCCAGATGTTCCCTGTTCTTTTTCATTTTAATGCACATTTATGGACTGAGACTAGCAAGAAAATAGTCCCGCTGGGATGATATTAGGACAATTTGAGTTCCATTTATCAGTCTCTTTCCACCCTTTTAAGCAGACCTCGACTCCTGGTGACGTCATGGATATGACTATATGAAGTTCGTCACAGCGATAGAAATAGTTCTGGGATTTTCTTGGGAGTCTGCCTTCAAAATAGTGAGCCTTTCTGTTCCTGCTTAGTTTTGCAAATCCAGTTGCCATGCGGAGAATCTCATGGTTACAAATGCAAGTAATCAGGGTTGAAATTCAGCAGGTTCTGGAGAACTGGTAGCAGAAATTTTTAGTAGTTCGGCGAACAGGCAAATACTACCTCTGGTTGGCCCCGGAGTGGGGTGGGAATGGAGATTTTGCAATATCCTTCCCCCGCGAGGGCCACCAAGCCACACCCACCAAGCCACGCCCACCAAGCCGCACCACACCCAAGCCACGCCCACAGAACCGGTACTAAACAAATTTGAATTCCACCACTGCAAATAATCCATATCGCATAATAATTGTGCAACTTCAGAATAAATTAATAAATTGTACAATTTATAAAAAGAAGTTAAGAGTGTATTCTCTCTTGTGTATTTTCTTCCTCGTGTCTGGAATAGCATGCCAATCATTTAGGATTTTTCACTATTTTAATGAGAGATTGCTCATTCTGCTTAAAAGGTACCAAGAGCAACTCACTTTGCATAGCTTGTTTGCTTTTGTTTATTTATTTCCTGCCTTTATTCTTTTTACAAATAACTCAAGATGGCAAATATATCCTACACACCTTCCTCTTCCTATTTTTCCTATAACAGCAACCCTGTGAGGTGAATTGGGTTGAGAGAGAGAGAGTGACTGGCCCAAAGTCACCCATCTGGCTCTCATGGTTAAGGCAGAATTTGAACTCACAATCTCTCACTTTCTAGCCTTCAGCACTACACCAAACTGGCTCTTTATATATCTAATAATAGTGCTACCACAAAGAAAACAGCAAAAAAAGAACACCTTTTGAATAGGTTTGCACTTGCAAATTCTTCATTCTATAGCTGGTATCTTAAGGAGCCATTTTCTCATTAAATTTAGTCTCTTTTTTAAGAATAGAAAAAAACATAAAGCCAGTAAGATTCGGCTGTGAAGGATTGTCACAGAAATCAAGCAAAGTCAACTCTTGCCTTCATTCTGAATAGAATTGCAATAGCAGTAGCACTTAGACCTATATATCGCTTTACAGTGCTTTTACAGCCCTCTCTAAGAGGTTTACAGAGTCAGCATATTGCCCCCAACAATCTGGGTCCTCATTTTACCCACACTGGAAGGATGGAAGGCTGAGTCAACCTGGAGCCTGGTGAGATTTGAACTGCCAAATTGTAGGCAACTGGCAATCAGCAGAAGTAGCCTGTAGTACTGCATTCTAACCACTGTGCAACGGCTCATTAGAAATGGATAGGGATAGGGATAAGAGTGGAGTGGAATACAATAGAATACTTTATGGGCCAAGTGTGATTAGACACACAAGGAATTTGTCTCCGCATTGGCTCTTGTGATAATAATTTTAATATCAAAGAAATAATAATCATAACAATGATACCAGTAAGAGAAGGTAGTGGAACAGATGAGAACGATAAAAGTAATAACAGCCATACTACATGGGTAATATACTTAGACATAAGACAGTACTGTGGGAATTAGGTGTTCAGCAGAGTGATGGCACGAGGGGAAAAAACTCTGTGCGAGATGTGAAATGTAAGAAAATGTGAGAACATTTTCTTTTCTTTTTCAAGTCTCTGCAGAAAAGTTACTGGGAACAAGGCGAAGGTATTTATAGGAAATGTCATTCTATCTCAGTGCACTCCTAGGTCAAAGACATACCGTAATCACTCAAAGTAAAATACAACCTAGTTTAGTGTATGTAAAATACATCCTATCAATTCCTCTATCCCTAGTACTCTTGATCATACCTCCGCCTACATCAAAATCCCATACTCCAATGACAGCTTATAGTAAATAGGAGTTTCTTTCAAATCCATGTTTTAAATGTTTACTTTAAATTATTCACACCCTCTTGAAGACAGGAACCCCGAAGTTAAAATGGCTGGGTTGCGTCATTTTGTTAACTGGTAGCAGAAATTTTGAGTAGTTCGGAGAGCAGGCAAATACCACCTCTGGTGGGGAGGGAATGGGGATTTTGCAGTATTCTTCCCCTGCCACGCCCGCCACGCCATACCATGCCCACCAAGCCACACCCACAGAACCGGTAGTAAAAAAATGTGGATTTCACCACTGGACAGACTATTTTGTACCATCCAAGTGTTTGGGATTACAGGTTAAGTAAGGCTGATGCAAATATTGTTCCTGGTGGGAGGAGGTTTTCTGGGTGTCTGGCATTCTTGTTCTTATTCTCTACTTCGCCCTGCAATCTTAACATCTCACTTTTTCCTGTTTTGTTCTTTAGCCTTCGTTCTTGGCTTGTTTGCAGTTCTTGGTTGCCGGCTCTCTTCAAACCGTGGCCTGTTAAAGGCCACCGCTAACACTGGCATGGAGATTTCCAAGGGTAAACGTCCTCCCTGCAAGTCCCCAATCCTCCTTTATTACATGTTGAGAACTGAGGAATAACCAGGGAGATTGGACAGTATCAGGATTTGGGCCCATTCAGCACAGTCATAATTATTTCCAGCTATACCTAGCCTTAATTTTTTTTCTTAACCCCATCACTATCGACGTACAATGCAGCAAATTTCAGTGGTAAAATAAAAGTTTGGAACAGTGACCTTTCTAGATGAAAAAGAACTTCTAGAAAGATCTCTTGGGTCACACAGGCACACCTGTCTGCTTGCTTAGAATGGTTTAGAGTAGGGGTGTCAAACTTGATTTCATTGAGGGCCGCATCAGGGTTGTGTTTGACCTTGAGGAGGGGGAGGTGTGGCCAGGGTGGGCGTGGCCAGCTCAACATCACTCATGGGGACCTGTGGTGGCCAACTGCTAAGGCAGGACTTCCCTCAGACCCTCAGTCTCATGATAATTTCCTTCCTTCCCTTCCTCCCTCTTCATTCTTTCTTCTTCCTTCCCCTCTTTCCTTATTTTTCCTTCCTTGTTTGGTCTCTTCCCATCTTTTTCTTTGTCTTTCCTCTTTTCTCTTTTCCTGTCACTTCTTGGATGCTCAAATGCAAAAGGGGAAACGTTTTTCCTTTTGTTTTGTTTTGTTTTTAGTTTGTTTTGCGAGCCCTCCCTCTGCCAGTGAAAACAGAGCCCGGGGAGCCGTGCACGACCCCCCTGGGGCCTTATTTTTGGCTGTGATGGCCTCTTGCAGCCCTCTGCCAGCGAAAATGGAGCTCGGGGGGCTGTGCGAAAACCCTCCCAAGTTCCACTATCACTGGCGGAGGCACTGTGGCCTGGTCCTTTGCTGTTTCCAACGCGACCCCGATCTAAGCACCCCGCGGACTGGATCCGGCCCGCAGGCCTTGAGTTTGACACCCTTGATTTAGAGACAGAAATACCCCCAAAGCACACGTGGGAGAACTGTAGGGTAGGGTAAGTGTGATTTCATTCTATATGTTCTTGATTTCGCACATTCATGTGAAATGCAACCCCCAGCAAACCTGTGCAAGAAGAAGCACATGAGGCGAGTTTTAAAACGGGTGATGGTCAACAAGGAGAGAGAGAGGAGGAGGAGGAAAAGGAAGGGTGACAACAGCTCAAACAGGAAGTAAAAAGTAATTAAATTCTTCTAGATCTATTTAGATGCTTGATGAAACTCACTATGAGAACAATCTGTTTTTAATCTCAAAAGGAAATAACGTATACTAAGCCATCTCCTTCAGTTTTTCTAAGCGCTTGAAAAACTGCCATCAAAATATCCAGAAATAGATGTAGAGAAATCTCCTGCTTTGTTATTACAGGTGGATTTTATTTTGCATTCACTGAGGAAGACAAAATTTTATGGGTCTATTGGTGGGGGAAAAGACCTGATGGATATTTAATGATGCCTCCTTGGCATTGGCAAGCATAATTGGATGATTAAGGCTATATGTACTAACGTGCCTGCCAAGAAACAATTGATATTGTTATTACTATTATTGCTATTAATAATATATTCACAAATGGATCTGATTTCCTTTCATTGTTCTTAAAAATGAAGAACTTTCTTAAGTTGTAAAATCCTTTTTAAATTATATATTTTCAATACTGACATGCTTAAAAAGAAAAGGAAAGCTAAGGAAATTTTTATTTTTGAGAGATCTACTCTAATGGTGGGGTGTATGAGCAAATATATATAAAATTAAATTATAGTTATTATCTCATCCCTAAAAGTTCAAAACAAAACGTAGGACAACGGGCAAGCAAACATGAACACCAGGAAGGAACAAGGAAATGAAAACAAGATTAATGCAACTCAAATTTACTGATGAAGGAATTCATGTTGGCTGTGAAATGCCTCATTTGCTTTTAACCATCTGGATTTTACCTCCCGGTAGGGATATTCTGGGCCCTACTAGAACATCTGGTCTGTTCAGTCTTATTCACTACCTTTATCTGCTTGTGTCCATGCTCTAACACAGGAGCTTCCACAGTTTAAAATAGACTTCAAATAAGGATGGAGATGATGAATTATCTAAGAGCTTTGAGGGAATTCACCACATTTTAAGAAGCTTAATGGAATTATCTCTGGGATTTTATCTCTTATTCCATCTCCAGTCAACTTGAATGTCAGAGATGAAATATATTTCAGTAATAACCTCTAGTGATTTGACAATTATCATCCAGGCACCCTCTATTTCCTTAAAAAAATAATAATCTTAGCTAACATGGTCATTGTTGAGAATTCTGGGAGTTGAAGTTCACATATCAGGAAGATACCCTGCTAATGTCTGAATGTGAACGTTCTGTCATCTCTGAAAATTTTATTAAGGAAACTTCAAATACATTTTATCGATTCTTCCCGCTTTTATCCAACTCCTACTCCATCTATCAGTGTGAGATACAAAACTGTTTAATTGGTTTTTAGTGGTTTTCATTGATTTGTAATTATTTTTGTCTCTCATTATTTAATTGTGTGAGCCACCCAAAGTCGCATATGTGAGATTTGTAGCAGGTAAACTGAACAAATAAAATAAAGGAAAATAAAATCATTGGATATTATAGCCTTGGAATATGGAGTCCCTGGTACTCTCTGAACTTAAGTTGTTTTCTTGCAGACATTTCAATGCACGGCTAACTTCATTAGTGCACTGATGATGTTACCTACATGGGCAATGAAATGTCTGCAAGCAAACAACCAAGCTCAGAGAGCACCAAGGACCCACAGTTCAATCTTGAGCTACAAATATTGTCTTCTATTGAAACATCTTGAAAGACATCGCTTTTTTTTATCTGGACTACAAGTACCAGTGTCCACAAATTAAGAGGCAAAGAAGTGAAGGTGGTAGCAAAGTTTCGCTCATTCATGAGATGATAATCCTGATATTTTTGCCTGGAATACCCCTAAAAGGGGAAAGAGGTATGGATGAGGCAAAGGGGATGGAAACACATCACATAAAACACATGCCCGTTGGGGACGTTCTTGGGAGGAAGTATTTAAAAAGTCAAGGCAGCAGTATTTTTTTTTTTTTAATCGGGCCCAAAAGTTACATCTCCTTCTTTGATATTGTTGAGCTGCATTGTTTCTGCACCACAGTTTTGAATAGCTATGCCTTTCCTACTTGAAAAAAAAACCTCAAACATCTGCAGGAAAATACAATGACGCTACAAGGTGTGCAATGATGTTATACTTGCACTCAATAGGTTGGTAATGTAGATGGGGGTGGGGTCCACCAGAAGCTCCCCAGGACTGTAGGCTAACCCAGTGCTTCTCAAAACCTTGGCCACTTTAAGATGTATGGACTTCAATACCCAGAATTCCCCATCCAGCATTTCCACCGCTTCTCTCCCCTTCCCTACATCTCATTTCAAAGGCTGTGAAGCTGTGGAGTTCTCTCTTCAGGGCAGTGTTTGTAAACCATGGTCACTTTCACTTGTGTGGACTTCAACTCCCAGAGTTCTTGGCGGCTGAGGAATTCTGGGCAATGAAGTCCACACATCTTAAAGTGGCCATGGTTGAGAAACACTGGTCTAGACTAATAAAGTGAGTGTGTGTGTGTGTGAAATAGAATAGTGGCCAACCGCATTTGTATTATTGCCAATAAAAAAGGAGTTGACTTTTAACTCAAGGGAGAAAGTATAATTTATCTTCTACAATATTCCAGAGTCTTAAAGGTAAAGGTTCCCTCATGTGCTAGTCGTTCCTGACTCTAGGGGGCAGTGCTTATCTCCATTACGAAGCCAAAGAGCCAGCGCTGTCCGAAAACGTCTCCGTGGTCATGTGGCCAGCATGACTAAACACCGAAAGTGCACAGAACGCTGTTACCTTCCCACCAAAGGTGGTTCCTATTTTTCTACTTGCATTTTTACATGCTTTCGAACTGCTAAGTGGACAGAAATTGGGACTAGTAACGGGAGCTCATTCCATTACGTGGTGCTAGGGATTTGAACTGCCGAACTGCCGACGTTTCTGATCGGCAAGCTCAGCGTCTTAGCCACTGAGCCACCGTGTCCCTTACCTAGTGATACATGATCGATAACCTCACTGATGAAACAACAGGTGCTATCCAGACAAATAGATAAAGTAGAAATATAGATAGTCAAGATCATGACATGGAAATGTTTATACTTACTCTTTCAACCATTCTTTGTCTTGGAGTTTATAGTAAGAAAGCCATACCTTCAAGCTACATACCTGAACTCTTTCTGGTTTTTCTTTTTCTCAAATAGCATTCAGACTAATGGAATGCTGCCTAAAAATGCTATAACCTCAGCTTTAGGCCTGAGCTTTAGCTAGGACTCATTGCCATTTTTGATCCTGAGATATCACAATTCATTTAAAAAAATTCAGAGCTAAAGAATGTGGCCAGTTGGAATGCTTCACGTCCCAGTTTCTGGAGATTTGAGTTGCATATTTCTGGTATTATTCCAATCAATGTGTAATTTCTCTTGGCACCTTTAAGGGGTTTATGCCTATGTGTTTTATTCCAGAGAGAATGAAGTTGAGACAGGTGGCTCAAACTATGAGCCTCAGCTTGTAGAACTAACACTTAATTAGGAGGTACTTTTCAATTCTTCCATATTAAAGAAGGCTGTTGGATTTGCTAACACTCTGCTGTGGTTCTTAGGCTGACTGATTATTTTCATATTCTGTAGATAAAACTGAATGGTAGACAAGAAAAAAAATGTTGAAGAAGTAGCCAGAAATGATGCAAAACATCAATCTAAGATGATGGATTATATAATGGAAAATTTGTTTTGGAACTAATGAAAACTATAAAAAAGGCATTCAAAATATATATTAAATTAATAATAGACTTAAGGTTCCAATAATCAGCATGATTATGGGGACCTATCAAACATAGATTGCTGGAGAATGTATTGTGATGGTTATGTTATATTAATTGCAGCAAGGTTTAATTTGGAAAGAGCTTGGCAATCAACCCAAATAGCATCAATTGAGAAGTGGAAAAAACAGGCTACGGACTATTAAGCATATAATAATTTAATAAAGAATAATTATTTATTATAATAATTTCTAAAATAATGATCCTTTATAAATAAAACTAGGAGAAAAATAGGTGTCAATTTCGAACCGAACCTGGCAGAAGCCATTTTCCTATTCTTCAGAGTGGGGAGGGGGGGGAAGGAGGCTGGGATGGTTTGCTAGATACAACACAGAACTTTCTCGTGGGAACCAAGGTCATCTATACAGGTGATGGATAAAGTTCGAGTGGAGTGCCTGGAGAGCCTGCCAGTTGACCTAATTGGCCAATGTGACCTGTGACAATTGGGGAGGGAATTATTTCCTATTTTAATTATACAGAAACCACATGAAATG
>JANHFT010007298.1:115595-132872 GCA_032467955.1 Pseudoxenodon macrops
CGCCGCTCTTTGGCAGCTCCGGAGGAAGAAAAAAAGAAAAAACAGGGGCCTTCAGGGCAGGCGGTCACGCGCGGGCTAGGCCACGCGCGCTCCCGCCCTCCCTTTTTGCCCTTACAGACTTCGCCTGAACTTGGGCTCATTTCCACCCGCGGCCTCCGTGCCGCTATGGCGAACCACTTCCTGCCCGCTCGGGGCTGTGAGGGCGGCTCGGGGGGCCGCTTCCTCCCGGGTTGCGGCCCACACACTCTCTCTCGAACCCCTCAGGCCGCCCGTCGCGGAGCGGGAGAGACCCGCCGCCTCTTCTTGCAAGGTGGGGCGTCCTTCGGCCTGGCCGGTTCAAGTTCATGAAGGCTTCCCAGCCGAGCGGCTGCCGCGGGCAGGCGGGGCTGTGGGGAAGGGCGAGCCGCCGGCCGACCGGCCGAGTTCAAGGGCAGTTTCGTGAGAGAAGCGAGTCGCCTTTAGGAGCCGGAGGGGAAGCGTCCCCGGCTTCCCCACTGCCCCGGCCTTGGCTCCTTGCGGGCGGCCTGAGGGCGCGCGGTGCCGGCCCGGCTGGGTGCTTAAGGCGGCGGCAGCGGCGGCGAGACGAAGCTCATTTGTGGGTTAAGCGGCAGGGAAGGCCCGGGCAACTTTCTTTCCTCCTTGCACTGTTGCACACAACACACACCATTTCTTGGTTGTGCCTATTTTGGCACACACCTCGGCATCCAACTGTCCTTGTGCGTCACATCTCGCCATTTCGATCAACCAATCGAAACCCCACTTTCTTCTTATAAATAAGATAGCCAATTTTTCTCGATTAGTGGATTTGGGAATGAATGGCTCGCGCTCGCTCGCTCGCATGCACGCGCACATTGCACGCACATGCACACACACACAGAGAGAGACAAAACACACACTTGAAGCGTCAAAGGCTTTTGAGTCTGATTAATTCACCGGACCTTTTGAAGCATAATTTCAGGGTTCGGTCATGGGAACTTATTTTGGGCAAGCCCCTTTGCCAGGCGGGGTGGGTAAATAAAAGGTCCAGTGCGATTCTATCCACGTTTAATAGAGATCACACACAGTAGTGAGTGTGGGATTGTAACCCAAGGCATTGTGGTGGGCCCGTGCACAAGGTTTGCACTTGGAAGAAGCGTTCGCTGCAAGGGTTTCTTGTCATTTCTCTGGCTTGGCTGCCTTCACTTTTGGTGCTTGATAATACCATAAAAGTCTCCCTCCATTTCTCTTGTGCAAAATTCTCCTTAAAATGCCCTTTTATCATGAGTGGGAAATCCCTGTCTGGGCAAGTTTTAATTCAAGGCACATTTTCACAGCAAGTCACAGAGCCCAAAACCACCAGTTCTTTTTCTCCCCAATTGTCTGGATGCTCAACGTCCACCTGCAAAGCCCTGCTGAACATTTAAGATCTGGCAACCTTTGTGACCAGAAAACTCAAGTCGCAACTCCTTGTCTTAAACACACAATGTAGCCCATTTAACAACTAGCATAGAAAAGGAAATTTAAAACTACAGCCTGACGGCAGCACAACAGTATCTGCTGTCTTTGGGGGGAAAAAGGCACTTTGCCAGCTATTAAAAAAAAATCTATCTTTGCGATTTGCTTTTCCATGAAACTTCCTTTGTTTGTCTATTTTTTATTTCTGCTTTCTTTTTTTAATTCCTTCAAGATGGAGACTGTCCACAAGTGTTTTCAATATTTTTTTTAGAAGGTGGAACACTAAAGGCCATTTTAATATAGAAAAAGTTACCGTGATTTTTTCCTACATTCTGAAATGATTATGAACATACTGGGTTGTCCAGTAAGTTGTCTATCTGATTATTTCTGTTGGTTTGCTGTAGATTTCTAGCTTTAGCTTAGCTGACAATGTCCATTGACAAATTCAAATCCACAATTGTAGTGGAACTGTTGTGAAATACTGATTTTATTTTTGCAAATGATGGAAAGTTGATACTTTATTATGTCACCTTAGAGACATACAATGGTTACCTATCCCAATACCATTAAATAGCTAATATTTGGAGTTAATCTATGAACATCTCTTATGTACTAGGTAATCAATTCACTGTGACATCAAATACAAAACCTCATAGCAGGACAGTAAATTAAAAATATTACCGTAATTACACTCTTTCACGTCTTCTAAAACCTTACATTAATCCTATAATTTAAGATGGTAGGAATACAAGAATATTTAATTGTTTTCTAATAGGAATTGTTACTACACAATAGCATCCATTCCAAGTTATTCCCCAATTTTTAATTTATGGAATTCTAGCATCCAAAATATATCATTGTGGAAAATCAGAATAATTATCACACAATGTTTAAATGGTATGGTATGGTATGAACATTGTTTTAAAAACGAATTGATCATTTTGGTGTTGAATTTTTAGACATTGTATTTTTTCGTTTTCCCTATTTCCATTAAGAGGTTTATTTTGAAATAATCCAAGGCCTCTTCTCACTCAGCCTTCTTGAATTAAGGAATTACAGGGTCATAAAAAGGGAGTTTGTGTAAATTTATATATTTGTATCCCATAACTGTCCTAATTTAATTTCCTTATGTGTAGACTAGATGCTGGTTACAGTATAACCTTTAAAATGGCAAAAATTATGTCTAGCACTTCAATGTTTGGGTTTTAAATGACATACAAGGCCAAAGTTATTATTCTGAATACTATATGTCAAGGCACATCTAGCGTATAAGTAAATATCTCTCCTTTCACTGACTTTTTCTCTGCTTTTTGAACTGATCTTCACAGTAGAATGAAATATTTCAGAAAAAAAAGGACATACAGGAAATACAATACAAATACAATATTTTTAGGCAATACAGTAAGGACAGAACCACCATTTTCCATAAAGACACCAGGAAATTATAGAAGTGGTTACATGGAAAAGCTGCAATCCCCCATATGTTTAACATTCAGGTTTCATAACAAACTTGGCAAAATAACAAGTAACCCTGTAAGCTAAGCTTCGCATGTTACAGACAGTGGTTTCTTGCACCTCTTATTGCATCCTGTGAGAAGACACTGGTTCATTTTTAACAAACGGGTTAAAATGGGTGGCAGTGGAGACTGTCCTATTTTGTCATTGCTTCCATGTCAATGATTAATATTAATAGCAAACTCTCAAGAAGCAAAACAAAGAATAAAGTCTCTCATTCAGTGAAGCTTCGCCCTTTTTGCAGAAGACTGCCTGCCTCTAAAACTAATATCCATTGTATTCTGATGTTCTCTTTGGAGTAGCACAGAATAGAAGTTCAATGCCTAAACTTTCACTCACTCAAGTTCAAGATCCCTCTAGCTTTCTACTTTTCATATATTTATTACATAGAAAATCTGTGGGGTGTTTCTAGAATTTGCTATCATTCTGAGCCATGGAAATTTTTTGTTAATTACTAAGTTGCTCTGTTACAGTAAATACAGTTTCACAACTGAAACTGAAAGTATGTGATAGTAGCACTAAGAAGGCCCCGTGGCAATTCCTTACTTGAGATTATGCAATATTTTAAAATGTATTTCCAATCATTTAAGCAAGAGATACTGAATATTCATTTGTGTATCTATGGATGCCTTTTAAAAACGGAGCTTTTAGCTGACTCAGTCAGTGGGGGTGAAATCATGTAGCCCATTCTTGAAAGAATAGGGATCCCTAATTTCTTACAGCTGCTTAAAAGGAAATATATTTGTTCTATAAAGTTCATATTATCTGTACGCTACTTGCAGCCAATGAAATATTTGGCAAGTATTTTTGCCAATATTTTAATGTTCTAGAAAGGAGTAGGTTAAAAATCAGAATTTCTTGAACAGAAACGAGAAGGAAGTATAAACTATATCTGTACATGAACCATCTTTCTGAAGTAATTTTTTTTAAAAAAATAGTTGTGCTGTTACCTACCTTAACTGTAGATACCTGGCTTTGGTAAAATTAGAAATTGGGTCAAAACTACCTATTTTTGGCCAAATTCCATTTCATCTTTCTACAACTGTTATTTTATTTAAAACTAAGCTGTAAAAATGAGGGCATCATGGGAAAGAAGTATTAATGTATTTTGTGTTCATGGTTAGCTTGTACACATAGAAAAATATATTGGCATTGTTCTATAATTGATAAACTATAACTGAAAACAGTTTTGTTTAGGAAAACCACACATACAGACCTTGCAAATTATTAAAGGATTTTTCCTCTTCTGTTTTCAGTGGGAAAAAATCCATTTTGATCTTATTCTTTTATTGAAAAGTCAAATGTATTTAAAAAGAAATCAACTTAAGTAATATGAATTATGTAAATACAAAATTTCAAACTTTTTAAATTTTTAATGAAGGTCTTAATTCTGACAATACTTTATCATGTTACATTATGTCAAAAAGATCATATTTAGTGTCAGTAAATGTGAAGTTTTCCTTTTGAGTAAAATAATTTATTTTAATGATATAACTCAGAATAAAGATTTCTAGAAACATTGCCCCTTTTTTAAAAAGAAAAAGCATAAAGGAAGAATCTGTGACAAATACGATTTTGTTTGTGGAGCTCTTCTCTCACACCTCTTTAATTATAATCTCTGATCATACTATTTTTAAGGGCTCTGTATAGTACGAAAGATTTTACTGTAATGGTTCAAATTTTGATTAAATATTGTGGTCCATTAATGGATGTGTATGAAAATATAGGAAAGTTTCTTGTAAAACATGTCTTTAATTTAGATGAACATGCTACTTGTAGTAAGGAAGAAATGAAAGGAAATAAAGGGAATCTTTAAGAATATTTTGTGTGTATTTGATAATTTCAGTTTACTAATTTAAATATGAATCAACTTAACAAGTTGGGTCTTCTTTTTGAAACAATTTTAAATACATTACATTAATAAAAAGAACTCAAAAGGTTTATAAATTACACTTTCTCAGAATTTCTTGGGGTGTTCAACATTCCCAGTCTAATAATACAGGAACAGCACCCCAAGCGAAGAGGGTCAAATATTGTGAAAAATCACAAGTTGCAGAAAATATTGCCACTGCAGTCCACTTGTGGGACACCTGCCTAGGTGTTGAGGACAACTGTCCATTATTTTCTTTTAAAATTAGCATTGTTGACTATCTCCACTGCAATTTGGAGATTTCAATCTTTTCTACGGCAGTTATAAACTTGTCTGCTCAGCAGTAAGTTTTATTGAATTCTACAAAAATCTAAATTCATGTCTGTTCTGCATTTTATGACACTAAATTAATTCCTTCTCTTTTTGGCACAGATAGCACAGCAGCTGTGCAATCTGGACACGTAACCCACTTTGGTTCTAGCCCCACAGATATCTAGGGCCAATTAAACTTCAGTCAAGAGATTTACCTTAAATTTTCCCAGAAGTTACACAATGTATTGACGCTTTTCTGTTAAAATTGGAAGAGGGCTCAGGACTTGTGTGTCAAAATTTCCAAGATGGCAGGTGCTCCATGCAATGGAAGCCCCACCCCTTTTTATTTGCTCGCAGGAGGGGCGGGGTTTTCAATGCATTACTTTATCCCACTCTTGCAGATTCTCCTGAGTAGGCAACCGTTGAAATTTATTATAATAAATCGTAACATTGGGATTCAAATGTGCAGCATTTTGATTCAATATAGGAAAATGGGAGTTTAAATAAAGTACATAATTTCCAGTTTTATTCTTAAGGAAAAATTTAGAAGATTTGTGGAATTGGTTCACATTTGATTGATTGATTGATTATGTGCCATCAAGACTCAATATGTTGGTGACCATGACCTTCTTATATGAAAACATCATGATGGTGCTTATTATGATGATGGTAGTAACAGATTACACACACACACACACACACACACACACACACACACACACACATGTTTAAATCCATATGAAATGGCCACGAAAGGTGGTGCGGGAAATGCCAGAGAAAGAAAACTTTCACTTAGTGGTAGTTATTATTATTACTCTTATTGTTCCACATTTAATTAAAACACAGAACCTTTTGTCTGTGTTTAAATCATCCCTAATAAAATTGGTATTCCTTTGAGGTGAGCTCAGCTATTAGAAATTGTATAAAAGCAGTTTGCCATCAGATTTTTTTCTGGTTTGTTCCTTCTTTAGTGCCCTGTCTCCTCTACAAGGCTGGCATTTCCTTGTATGTTACTTTCAAAGATTAATTAGGGCTAATTCTCATTCATTTCCTTGAAATCAGCTAAAATCATGGTAACTGACAAGATTTGCCCATTTACATAGTCACGTCTTAAATCTGATTAATACTTATGTATCCCAAGAGTCTAACAGAACTTTGGCATTATTGCAGGATTATTTTTATAAAAAATATACACCATGTTCTTGTTTCTTTAAGAACACTCACAAAAACAATTGCAGTAATAAAATTTATGCAACCAGTAATGCAAAAAGTACCCAAAGATCGCTATGCAAGTTGAAAGCAGGTTCACTTATTTTGGCAAAAAAATAAATTAAAAAAAAAAAGACTCTAAAAGATTTGTGCAACCCAGGTAGGAAATTTAACTATCCTCAATAATAGAGAAATAGTGGGTTTGTATTTTGAATTGAAGTATTATTAATTCATGGCATGAGCTACTCCACTTCTCCAAAGTATGGATATAAAATTTTTCATTATGTTCTACCTCTGAATGAAAAAATCTTATCCCAATTAGGATTTGAAATTTGGTTGATTTCCTTCCCTTGAAAGATTACATTTTTCTTATAGACAGGAGATGTTTAGAAAAGAGTTTTGTTTTTTTAATGGTGACCATAATCACACAATTGAAGTACTCATATAAAAAGTGGGCAGGGCTTTAATTGCGCTGGTACAGCTATCATTTTGACTTTTTTGACCTCCTGCATGAACACCTCTTGTCTATAAATGCTATTACATTCTGGTATCATAACCTGAAAGTTATAATCATTATGCCTGGTTTTCCGATTGTACATTAAGAGGAATTGTGGTTCTGTTTTTATCTGATTCCACTTTTAGAATTAAGGTAATTCAAACTATGGCTATATTGATATAAAATGGACTGGGAATCTTTAAAAGCCGTTTTGGGTGATTGCACAGTGATTGAATAGCTGTCCTTCGAGTGTGCCTAGCCCGATTTGGAGTCTGATCTTTCATAATGCATTAAAAATTGTTTTCCTTATTAACTCCTTCATAGTTGTAACAAATCCATTCCACAAAAAATTTTTTAGAATGTTTCCCAAAATAAAACGTTTTTTTTTTTTATGAAACAAATTTCTCTGGGTAGAAAATGAAAGTGCTAATACTATTTACTTATCCACTTAGTTAATAGTTTCAGTTTAGTTATTTAAAAAATTGTAGTGTATTGCACTACAGAAATACAAACTGTGTGTATATACACTTGTATACATACGTACATAAACATATATACAAGGCAATGAATGTTTTGTGAGAGCAAATTAATCCTCTTTTAACTGTATTTTTAAAAAATTGCTTTTTTTAATAGCTTCAAGTGCTATCTTTACATCAGTTATTATACTTAAACATTCATTCGTATTAATTTGGGCAAAAGTAAGGAATACAGTTTGGTTTAAAAATTTCATTCGTGCTGATCTTTTCTTTCTATTACTTTCTTCAAACTATTTAGTGGAGCAAGATTATATATTATAGCATACCTTTTCTAACATGTCTTGCTTCAAAAAGATATTCTTGGAATCTTTACTTTCTCTATGAAGGTAAAATTGCTCTTTAATTTATTTATAAACTGCGATTGAAACAAAGAAAAGTTAAAAAGAGAAACTACTTGTGTGTTTTTTGAACAGTATAGATTTCATTTCTTTTGCAAAAAGCACACCCTTCAATATTGGCACGGAGCGTAAGTTTACTTCGGCATAAAATATCTTAACTTTTGAGCTGCCTGTTATTCTTCAGATAAAATTACTACAATGAAAGTTTCAACAGCTCAGTAATTTTTATAATTTGGGGCATAAAACTTCTGCAATTCAGCATCGTTCTCGCTTTTTTAAAATTGTTGTTGTTACAAATTGGAAGCCAGTGAAAAAGTACACGGCAAACTGTTTAGTAGACAAATCTTTACTGAATTTTAAAATGTAGATCTTTTTAAATTCAGCCTGGGTTATAAGCAGAAGAGTATAGGGAAATTCTCATGGCTTCAAAGACTTTTTTCCCCCTGTTTCTTCTAAATAGGCTTCTTCTTAGCACTTTTGGAGTAGCAAAAATACACGGCGTGATACTTTTGGATAATCCCAATTCTCTTTCAATAATAAGAGGTTGAATTTCTAGCAGAAGGCTTAAACTGGAAGGCTGGGTGTGATAAATCGCCAATCAAGACGATTATTTAAAGTAATAATACTGTGCAGAAATTTCAGATTGCATTTTGTCAAAAAAGGACTTTGGAAATCACATTTGTATCAAACCTTTGAATAGATCAATTCATCAGCTTTAGGCTCTGGCCGTAACTAGGAAATGGAGTGAATGCGCAACATTTGCAAGGAAACATGAAGCATGCCGTGCCTTTCATTTCTTTGCCTGCCCAGGTTAGACCTAAAGAGTCTTCAATGAAGTTATCCTAATACGTTTTCCCTTTCATGCCAGCACGTGGCCCAAATTAGTTCTCCATTTTGTGATGGCCCTTAGAGAGCAATTCCCATTGAGAAGGGAACAAAGGCCGTAACCCTGAGGTCAGAGTGCAATGCGCGGAGTATGACCCCCTCTTTGTAAAGCTCAACACTGTTTATTTTGCCTAAGTAAAGATCACCAATACATTAACTAAAGAGCATTAAAAGGGTCATATCCCCCGGGAGGGAGATCAGACAAGGAGCTGCTCTCCTTAGCCAGGAATAACTGTCGGACTTTCTTTCTTTTTTTAAACCAAACTTCGGGCCTAGGCATTGCATCCCAAAGAAAGTAGCAGTTGAACATGCTTGCACTTAATTCTAATTGCTTCCCATGTTTAAGAAAAGTATACCCTAAATCATCTTCTTAACTGTTCAAAACAATTATCTCAGCTTAAAATATTCTCAGTTTGCACTTATATTTTAAAACTGATTTAAGTATATATTTTTTTAATTAGCCAGGTTTAATTTTGAAAACTTTGAAAATAAAAGTAATTCTATACAGTGATTCGTGAGTAGTCAAGATAAAATTGTAAGTTTATTTTTATGTTGCCTGAGGAGCCACTGAATCTGATCCCTCTTGACCATCTGAAACTGGTGGTTTTGAGCCAATCACTGCTGTCCAGTCTACGTACTTCACAGGGTTGTTCTTTTGTGCAAGGAAATAGCAGGAGGGAGCATTACATACTTATGATTCTGAAGGAAAAATCAGATATAAATCTAGCAAGTCATCTCAAAACCCAGGAATTTTCCTCACATCTGTTCACTCGATAGATCTCAGGCCTTTATTTTATTCTCTATATTAGATAAAAGAGAAGACAAGAAAAAAAGAAAAGAGAAAAAAAGAAAGCAACACCACAACCATAACAATCTATAATTAGTTCTCAACTTACAATCATTCATTTAGTGACCATTCGAAGTTACAACCGAACTGAAAAGTGAGCTATGACCCATTTTCATGCTTACAACCATTTCAGCATCCCTGTGGTCATGTGATCAAAATTTGGGCGTTTGGCGACTGCCATGTGTTTATGATGTAGTGTCCTGGGGTTATGTGATCATTATTTGTATCCTTCCCAGCTGACTTCCAACAAGCAAAGTCAATGGGGGGGGAGCCAGATTTGTTTAACGACTGCATGACTCACTTAACAACCATGGCAAAAAGACCGTAAAATGGGACAAAACTCACTTGCTTAGGAATCAAAATTATGGGCTCTATTGTGGTCGTAAGTTGAGGACTTCTCGTATAGAATGCCTTTTCCTCTGTATATACTTATGTCTCTTTATATTTATATATATCCATATTTCATTCTAATCACCTATCAATTGAGAAACAACTCGTCCATGAATCTCCAGTGACATCAGGTCTAACTGGGCTGTAAATTTATCTTTCCAGTGTTGAAAGACTGATCTACTAGCATTAATCTGAGACATGGTTGGTGAGGCAGTATCTTATTCCAAATTCTATTTGGTCTAGCAAGGATCCTGGAGTCCCAAGAATCCCTCTCTTAACCATTGTCTACAGAATACGGCACGGACTGGAGTTGTTGGTGCTGAATGGTGGCTCTGGCTTTGCCTGTTAAAAAGGCAGGATTAGGGAGCCCCTGTATGCAGGTTTGCTAGGACTGCCAGAAAAAAAAAAAAGGCCCATCTCTCAGTCCCCATGTGGTAAACCAGACCATGAAATCAATCCATGGGAAGGCTAAACTTTATTTTATTAAGATTGGCTACACTTAGCAGAATCCCTCATATCTGATGGTGCTGGACTTCATCCCACTTCTTACGTGCTAGATAATCAGGGAGGGGTCCACCTGAACTGCTTCTGAATCAGTAGTGGTTTTCTCTTACCTTCGCTACCGGTTCGGAACTGGGAGCACGCGCGGTGCTTCTGCACATGCACAGAACCTTCTACGCATGCGCACAGCGTTCGTGATGACGTCTGGGTGGGTGGGTGGAGCCTCCCGCCACCGCTACCCGAACTAGGCGAACCGGTAGAAACCCACCACCGTTCTGAATGGTATCTCATTGCTCTGGACCAGGCATGGGTTCCTTGTACCTTCCCTATTGGCACGCGTTGTGTCAGAAGTGCGCCCCCATCGCATTCGAGTAAAAACCCTCTCCGATGTGCAGAAGGCATTGCGCATGCACAGAGGTTCTTTTCCAGCTGCTTTCAAGCAGTGGCGACTGGAGGACTGGTTCGGGGGCATGGCCAGTCGGCCGTCACTGCCAGTTCGGCGAGCGGGGGCAAATTTCCGCCAATGGTTTGGGTCAACCGATCCGAACTGGCAGCAACCCACCACTGCTCTGGACTTACAAAATGTTTCACCCCCTTTGTTTAGTAAATGGTTCCTGTGTATTTCTGCCCTCATCTTCCTTTCTTTCTACACCAGGATTTCACAACCTGAACAGTTTTAAGATGATATTTAAGCTGATCAATTTTACAAATAATAAAATAAACAAATAAAATAAATAAATAAACTTTTTTTTTTAAGTGGATTCAGAATTGGACTTTTAATAAGATTTTTTTTTAATTCTTTCTGAATTCTGGTATCGTACTGACATTGTTTTGAATAGTGGTGGTGAATATCCATTATGAATATAATTTTATCTGCATTTATATTTAAGGTATTTCTATATCAACTGTCAAATTTTTGCTTGCTGTTTTTTAACGTTGGGCATTTTCCAACAGACACACAGAAGAATGGCTACAATTCTCAAGGAGAAGTTGGGAAGAAGCACCCCAGTATGCTTAATTTTGATATCAAAGGAAGTGTTCCATAAAGAGATTGCATCTTCAGTGACAGATAATGATCTGGAGGGTTGATTTAAAAAAAAGCTATTTTGAGCTCAGCTTGGGTCCATTTAAAATTTATTACAGAATATCTGCCCTCTTTGCTTAACCTGCAATAGTCATTCCTCCCCAAACCAAAATCCTAAAATAAAACAACAGATTTTGCTAGGACAGCAGGTTAAAGGAAGGGAGAAAAATGCTCTGTTGTCCTACTGTAATATGTGCCCCATGTTTCACCATTAGGCAGTTTTCTCTCAATAGGGGCTCCTGGAAAAAAAATTGTTATGTCCATTTTAACTGGCCTCGTGTTTTGAGACTTAAGTCTGAGTAGACCTAATCTTGGTTTATTCAGCAATATTAGCAAAGTGGTTGTCGTTATGGGACACAAACTAAAAGCTCATTGAAATGACCACTATCTTGGTCAACCTATGTGGAAGACCAGTTTAAAAAAAACTCACAAGGAAGACAGGTAGCCAGATTTTGGACAGGATTTTCAAGCATTAAAATGTCAATTGACCCACCTCATGCTATGAAAGAGGATATCCAAATACGATGTTCAGCTTTATAATGGATGCTATTTTTTCCTACAAACATACCGCAATCAAACCTCAATTGAGAAGTTTCTCATATCGAATAGTTTCACAACCTCAGCATAGAGTGTTTTATGTATATAAAAATTAAATAGGAACTGAAATATGTTCCTTTTGTACAAGTGAACTACAGTCACAACATTTATTGATTATATAGCCTATGACCTGGAATGTTGGATGGGATCAAAATGGCAGCTGCAACCTTGGTTGAAGCTTCTATTCCATTCTTTTTTCATGCATTGCATGTGCAACGCACATGAAAAAGATGTGAGGCTTTGGGCACAAAGTCACAACCACTATTTTCACTTCTTTTGACATCCTCTTCGCCAGGTGCTTGTAACTTGCACCTGGCTATGGTAACCCGGGAGGTAGATATGAAATTCTACAATTCAATACTAGCTTCATTCAACTCAGGCACATTTCTTTTTTTCCCCTTACTTGCCCTTTTACATCACCCAGGAACAGAGGTTTTTAGAACAAGTTTGTTTGCCAAATCCAACCGACTTGTTTCTTTTTTTAAAATTAGGAATGGAACTTTTGTGTAAAAGTGGATTCCATTCCAGTGTGCATTTAAAATCAGCAACAGCTTATGTAGTCCCTGTTACATTAAAACAAACAACAGGAAATGCTTCACCCCAGCTTTTAAATAAATTAAAATAAAATAAATAAAAACCATTCAATTCTGCCGAAAATGATATATTTAAAATGCAGAACATACAGGGACAAATTCACCATGGGTTGATCCAAGAGGCTATTCAAAACCAGTGTCGGTCTTAATTCCTAAAAGCCAAGAATTTCTGCAACGTGGCATTTATTTCAAAACAGTGTTTAAACCAGTTGGCGGGGGAATTCTGGGACCTGCTAAGGTTGAGAAACACTGGTTTAAACAGTGAATAAGTGGTAACTTAAGAATTCTAACCACAGTTTCATTCAAAAGCAACTCCTATAGAGGGATGATCAATATCCTTACAACTTTGTGACCCTATTGTCTCTCCACCTTTCCATTGGTGTGGCCATGTTTCCATCTATCGTGAACCCCAACCCCTATGAGTAAAATCTCCCTGATATCCAGACCTTTTTCCCCAAGCAAGGAGTTGTAAGGATTTTGGAGAACAATGACAACAGCCCAACCATTTTCATCAAGAACTAGCAGTGGTCACCTGCTATCACTCTGCTTAACAACTAATTCCCACATCACTGTCAAATAATTTACTAAGACGGTATTACTATTATTCCTCTCTTTCTTACTGGTATCTTATCTCTTCCCACTTATTACTTTAACGATGTTGCTTGTATCTTTCAATTTATGTTGTTTTTATTTGTTTCCTAGTACGATTTGATAGCTTATTATGTAGTAGCCTTGACTATCACTAAGTGTTGTATCTTTTTATTCTTGATGAATGTATTTTATTCTCTTTCTGTACACTGAAAGCATATACACCTAAGACAAATTGTGTGTCCAATCATACTTGGCCAATAAATAATTCTATTCTATTTTATTCTATTCTATTTATCCAAGGAATAAATAAAAATTTGGAAGCTGCACTTTCTCCAGATCTGTCCCTTTAGCCCAGTGTTGTAACTCCAGCCCACCACCCCAAAATGAAAGGGAGGAAAAATGTGGGCAGGAAAGAGTTTTGTTTAATTAGAACAAGACTCTTTAACCATTAAAAGCTTACCTTTCCCTGCCAGGGTGCCCTTTATTAATATTAACTGGAGTTGGATAATAAGCTCACCCAGAAATAGATAGCAATGTGTGTTTCACAATATGGAAATATCAGCTGATGTAATTCCCTTCTGCATTCATCCACAACTATTTGGTACTTGTAAAATGACTAAAATATATATAAAAGTGGAGAGAAGGAAGTGATTAGGATGATTTGATTTGTACTAAATCTATTTTCAGCCATTAACAAGGAAGAGGTGTTTATAGTAAGATCTTGTTCCAGTCAAAATGCAGTCAATGTAGTTGAATTTAAATTTGATTTTAACCAGATTCACTGGAACTAAATCTGCCACACTACCATCCAAAGTTCAGCGTCTCCTTTCATCTTGGGCACACAATATCTCTGAGATATTTGGGTAAATTAAGTTCATCCAGATCCAGTGTGAATTTAGACATCTAAAATAATAAAACATCAAATGAATATTTTACTGCAGAATTCATATAGTTTATCCATCACTCTTTTTCAAGGAAATATGCCACAGTATTAACTGCAAATATTAATGAAAATCATGGCAATTACAGTTTTTTTGGATTGAGACATTATTTTGGTAATTTAGTTTTCAGTATCAAATTATAATTTTAACAAAAAGGTAATTCAGTATCTATTATTATTGCATATTCAGTATCCTACAACATAATAAAACAAATCCAGGTGTCCTGGAATTTAACACAGCAGATTTAATTCTTTTTAAAAACATGAGTATTTAATAATGCAAATATTACTTGATCATTGCAATTTTATTAATATGTGGAAGTAATTGCTGGCTTATCTTTAAAAAACTGCTCTTACTGCAATGTAGGTTTTTTTTGGGGGGGAGGTATAAAAAAAGCACTTCGGCTGATGAAACAATGAATATGAATAAAATTTAAATGTATTATGAAAATGACTTGATTTCATTATCACTGCTATTCAAAACAATTTTAATTATAAGGCTTTTCTGTGTATTATTTAATTTTTTTTTTAATTCTGGAAAAAAGCCAAATGCACAGACACTCATAATTTCTTCATAGGTCCATTAATTAGAGAGGCAGTCAGTTTATGCATTGTTTTAAATACCAAAAAGGCTGCCAGCTTCCCAGCCTTCCTAGGGTCTGTTTGCAAAATTATTAGTGAATGTTTAAAAAAAAAGAAGTCCAAATCATTGCAAGTACAACCTCAAAGTTTCTTGATGAAATTTGAGGTACATAACTGATAGGAAAATTGAATTATTTCAGTTCCTCATGAGTAAAGCAGCAGGATTCCATTCCATTTTATTTTGCAACAATACAGTGAAAGGTGTTTTTTTTAATGGGTGGCCTATATAATTCAAAATCACAATAACAGAATAAGAGTTGGAAGGGACCTTGGAGGTCTTCTAGTCCAACCCCCTGCTCAAGCAGGAGGAGACCCTATGCAATTTCAGACAAATGACTGTTCAGTCCCTTTTTAAAAGCCTCCAGTGATGGAACACCCACAACTGTTGAAGGCAAGTGTTCCTCTGGTTTATTGTTCTGTCAGGAAAGCATTTATTTTGGTTCAATCCTGATGGGTTTTTCTCCCTTGCTTAGATTCTCCTTCTTTAATTTTAATTTTAAGGAATTTTAAGGATAAAAACCATGTTTTTTCCAAGAAATGTAACTATTACCTCATCACTCATTCATCCCAGATAATTCAGGATAAACTATAACTGTCTGTTTGCCTCGGTATTTGATAAATTTCTCCCATGAAAGCTTAAAGTTATTTTTCTAAGACTACAGTATTGCATATAAGGAGGTTTATCAGTCATTTAAACCATAATTAAGCTCTTCTCCAAAGTCAGCACTTTTTATATTACGCCTTTTGCCCAGGAGCAACTCCAGAAAAACTAGTTTGTGCACATAAAGAGGTCACAAAGATCGTGATTAGTATCACAAAGATTCTGCCCAATCCATTAGGCGCTTTTTGACTGAAAGCAATGGAAGAAAATGAGTTTGGATAAATATTTCGGAGAAATGCAAGGGCAGAAAAGAGGAAAAATACTTCAGTGCCTATGCAAAATTCCAGATATTCCTGTAATATGTTTCCTGTAATATGCTTTGATAACGATACATTTGTGGAGTTGCCTGTAGCACCGTGAAAACAAGCAAGCAGAGAGTGGAGTTCAGTTGCAGGTTTGAACCAGGAAAAAAAGAGTAAAAGAGAGGGAAATTATTTTGTCTAAGGAATAATCACGGTTTTGCTCCCTACTCTAAAAAGAGTAACACATTATGAAAAGGTTGCAATGTGCAGAAGAACTTTAAATTTTTTCACACATATATACACGTTTGTGAAATGTGTGAGATTTAATAGACAAAATTAAATTATTTCGACCGCATTTCTGTGGAGAAATGTCGACTTCCTTCATAGTGAAAGCCAAACACTCATCTCAGATGCTATTATTTGCAGCTCATATGAAAGGGAATGAAATTAATTTTCAAGTAACTGAAAACAAGAATTTAACTGTAGTAACTGAACAAGAATTTACAGTACTTTTCCCCCCTTCCGTTTATAAAATGGAAACTTGTAACATGAAGTGCTTGTGGTTGCTCTGTTTAGGAAGATTAAAACAAAAACATTCTGATAAAACTGTTACATTCTTCCCCTATTTATTATAGGGGTCACTTCTGGGGAAAAAAAAGTCATTTGTCTGTTTTGAACACACATGAGGCAAGTATAATTTAGATCAAATTCTTCCTATCGCACATTTGTAAAAATATATTTCTAAAAGTGCAGCTACTCTCACCGTGAAATAAGAAACCGGTTTTCCCAAACAGGCATGGATTCATTGGTAAATTAGGGTTAAATTAAAATAGGCTTACTTTTTTTGGACCTTATTGTAAAATATATTTACAATTTAACCTTTAACCTTTTCGAAGTTTAAAGTGGAAAGACATTGTGGGAACCGTCTCAGGTGAACTTAATGTGTCAACAGCGGCCTATAAAATGCATTATTTGTCGACAATTCATTTAATTTATTCTTCCTTTATAAAAGCTGATCTTTAAAATTTTCTGGGCTAAAACAGGCTCGACCGAAAGTCATCCTTCACATACCAGTGGGAGTTTTTCAGATTTAATGTCTTGGGACCACCCCTTTTCCATGAGACATTGCAATCTTTTCACATACTTAATCTATCCCTGTAGTTTATAAGCAAATGAAACCGGGAGGGAGATGCAGTGGGAGGACTTATAACGGAGGCCAATTTTTGATAAATGGATGTGTTTGTTTATGTCCAGACAATCAGCTGCAGCAACACAACTTTTGGTCTCTCTCTGGGAATCTTCTCACTTGCTCTTGATTTTGAAAGATCAGCAAACAGGAGGATCAATGCACAACTGCCAGTTAATAAGTGCAGCATTTCTGAGACAAGAAACAATGCTCACAGACGTTACCTGTGGGTGTGTTTGTGTCTGGGGTGAGAGGAACTGTGCAAAACCCAAGAAGAGCACCTCCTGAGATTGTTCCCTTCAAGGGGTGTCTGCAATCGGCCATAGATGCATTCCCTCTGTATGCATGTTTGGTAATGGTCATCTTTGCAGTCCCCCTCTTAACTTTTTTGACCTTGTGAGAAGCTGT
>JANHFT010007298.1:172173-182760 GCA_032467955.1 Pseudoxenodon macrops
ACCAAAGACAAATTCCTTGTGTGTCCAATCACACTTGGCCAATAAAGAATTCTATTCTATTCTATTCTATTCTATTGCTATAGAAGTTAAGACGGCCTCCCATTTTTCTAGACAATATAAGAACCTCTAAGATACTATGATGCAAAGGGCATTTGCAAGTAAGACAAAAAAGTTAAGATGGTGTCCATGACCTGGACTTCAATTGTACACTAACCAACACTACCTTGACTCCTCATTCCCTCACAAAGATACTCCTATTCATACAGGCCTTGTCTTGAATTTTGTTCTATGCTTCTATGTATCCCCTGGCCCTTCCACATGAATTAAATTTAAATTTCACCATTGAGAGGCCACTCAACTGCACAAGACTCTGGGTGGCTTGCACCTTTAAAACCAAGATCCAATAGTAAAAAAAAACATATTAATAATAACAGATTAAAAGTCCCACAAGGACTTAATACCCATCTATCTTATCTGAGTTAATAACCAGCTCTACAGCAATATCCTCAACATTATAGAATCATAGACCTGGAAGGTACCTTCGAGTCCAACCACCTATCCAAGGCAGGAGTCCTCATAGCATCCTGGTCAAATGATTGTCCAATCTTTTCTTGAAAACCTCCAATGATGGAGCACCCACGGATCCAGGAGGCAAGCTGTTCCATTGGTTAATTGTCATTTAGAGCTCTGTGTGGAGGCTGTTTTAGCAGGAGTCACACTTCATAGGTTCTGAAAGATAACATTGTTTAATTGAAGGAACTTGCAGTGTTCCTACTCTGCCTGATCTCTATTAAACAGCCAGAGAAGGTCAGAGATAGACAATCCCTCACATTGCCAGGCCTTATGCCATGGTGATAACCAACACCTCATATTGTACCCAGAAGCCAAGTGGCAAACAATGCAGCTGACAAAATATGTGTCACGTGTGCATATAGTGCTCTTTGCTGCTTGTGTTGCTGCATCCTGGATCAGAATTCTGGACTAGTTGAACCTTCTGAGTGATCTTCAAGGGCAGCCCCACGTAGATCACATTGCAACTATCAATTCAAAAGCTGATTAGCATGTCACTCACTGCCTGTTCATGATCCAGGAACAGCACAACTGGCACATTCTTTTGTTAGAAATTCTGTTTATATAAAGCACCACACAGAGCAAACCAAGAGTACAGTCACCATGTGCTTTACTGCTCAACTATATAACTGTAACAGGAAACTCTAGTTAAAACAAAACAGCATAAACAGAGGTGGGTTCCCACCGGTTCGGACCAGTTCTACTGAGTAGGTAGTAGGCTGCTGGTGATGTCACAGAGCCGGTTCTGCTGCTCCATGGGCGCCACCATCTTTTTTTTCTGAATTATTTTTTTTAAAGTTTTTTTCGGATTTTTTTTCTTCTGCGCATGTGCAGAAGCCAAGTTTCCAGCACTTGCGCATGCGCCACCATCTTGTTTTCAGCCTTTTTAAAAAAAAATTCAGGGCTTTTTTCTACTGCGTATGCACGCGCGCGCACGAGGTGCACCCACGCGGCGTGGGAAGCAGCGAACCACCGGCGAGGTAAGTTAGAACCTACCCCTGAGCATAAAGTATATATACCATAGATCCAAAGATTGTAAATACTGCCATCTATTGGCTGAATACTACTGTAGTTGTTGCATAAAAATATATTCCAGCAATCAATTCCACACTCTTCAAGTAGAGGTTGATACTCCAATGTAGATTCCCCCAGGCTGTGGGCTAGTTTTGAATAGAAATGTATTACCCAAAGCAAGGATTAACTTTTGGATTTGGTCTTTAGGGCTCCATGGTGACAACTTTAACTTTCTCTTCCATCTCTAACTTGCAATTGATGCCTCTGAAGATGAACTTGTCTGAAATTCTTCTTCTTTCCTCTTCATGAGTAACATTTTTTCAGGATTTGGACTTTACGTTATGGAACCAGCTTTAAGCTTTCTAGCAACCAATCTTAAGCTTCCTTAGGAGGGTTTAAAGACAGATTTATTTCAGTCCAGGAAGAAGGCAGTGAAATCTGGGCA
The DNA here is from genome assembly GCA_032467955.1 of Pseudoxenodon macrops. Classification (NCBI taxonomy): domain Eukaryota; kingdom Metazoa; phylum Chordata; class Lepidosauria; order Squamata; family Pseudoxenodontidae; genus Pseudoxenodon; species Pseudoxenodon macrops. The sequence continues at coordinate 174,203 of JANHFT010007298.1, forward strand.
TGACTGAAAATACAACTCTTAGCTAGGCATTTAAGACCTAGGCTTTTATATTTTATTATTTTATGGCTTTTTATTTTCTTGAATTAGGTTATTGACCATTTGGGCTGGGTAAGGAATGACGTGTTTCATTACTGTTGCTGTTTTAGTGACCATAATTTATTTCTGGCTAAGCATCAATCTTTTGTAATTCAATGTTGTTCGATATTTGTAACTATTGATTGTCTTTGACATTCTGATGTTTTTGTCTTTTGAGATTTAAGATCACGTTGAAGATGATGCAAAAATTCTTATAATACCCTGTGATTTCACCAATGCAAATGAATATAAAATAAGAAGAAGAAAAAAGAAAATAATAAATAAATAAAAGAAAAAGCTAAAAGCATAAGAAAGAGGGAGGGGAAGTTTAAAAAAAAAGGAAAAGAAAAAAGATACAAGTAGCTTCCCATCTTTTTTTTACAGCAGTTAAAAGTACAATTATAAATTTACCCCTTGTTCTATTGTTACATTATAGCTCTCTTCTTTCTATAATCTATTCTATTCTGTCTAATCACCAAGGCCATAAATCATAAGTTCATTTGTTTCTGTTTTACACAAAATGTCCATAAGGAATTTCCAGTCAGCAATAAACGTAGATGTTGATTTTTCTCTGCTCAAAGATGTCAATTTGGCCATCTCAGCAAATTCATTCATCTCCACCAACCATTCCTCCAAAATGGGTTGTCCCGAATCTTTCCATCTTTGTGCGTACAATAATCTTGCTGAAATTATCACGTACGAAAACAAAGTTCCATAAATGTTTTCCAACTGTCTGTCCATCAATCCCAAAGGAAAAACTCCTGGTCTCAATTTATACATACATCTTTAAAATCCTCCGAATCGAAACCCGATTTTTCCAACTATGATAAAATGTTCCTCTTTGTTCGTATTTCCAAAATTAATTAATCTTTGCCCAGTGGCAGTCATTGAACAAAAGGGAATGCAGAGGTCATTAAGGGAACACCATGGTTGTTAAGTGAATCCAACAAAAAGCTGCAACCGGCCATGAAAGTGTACTGTTGCCAAGAACACACAATGTGACGGGGTTGCCACCATCAGAACCAGATGTGTAAGTTGCTTTTGGTGGTTTTTCATAGCTTTGAACAGTTGCTAAACTACCAGTTGTCAAGCGAGGATTACCTGTATAGCGTTAAGGAATTGTCACTATATAGATAATTACGCAGCCTGTGTCCAAATGGAGTCAGAACCGCCGACACAAACCAGAAGTTTTATATAAATAAATATATTTGCAGAAAATAAGATAGGCAAACAGGAGCATTTTCAGGTAAATCAACACAGAAGGAATATCCTGAGGTAAATCACAGAGAGCACATAGGGTACACAGAGGAAAAAGGCGGGAAACAAAGACACGCCCCCTTTTCACTCACAGCAACCAATCACAGCTCAGATTCCCTCACGCAGTGGGCAGCTCTCCTTAATTAGCAACAGCTGGGTGTTCTTATTCATCGTCCAACCCTTCACTGCTCCAGCTATTAAATGTTAAACATCTTAACACATAGGCTTTATTGTGGCTATGAACGTGATTAAAATTATAACAGATTGATTGATTAAAATCTATTTTCCAAATCACCTGAAGGCCAGACAAGGTATAAAGGACGGAAACTGATCAAGGAGAGATTCAACCTAGAAATAAGGAGACATTTTCTGACAGTCAGAACAATCAACCAATGGAGCAGAAGTTGCCTTCAGAAGTTGTGGAAGCTTCATCACTGGAAGCTTTCAAGAAGAGACTGGACTGCCAGAAATAGTGTAGGATGTCCTGCTTGGGCAGGGGGGTTGGACTAGATGACCTACAAGGTCTCTTCCAACTCTGTTATTGTTGTTGTTATCATCATCATCCCCTGACTCCTGGTCGCTCAATTCATAAGCCAACCACAAAAACCTCAGTTGCTGCAGTCTACCCATGAGGAATAGCTGTCCAGAGTACAAATAGGTGATCTCATGATCTCTCCTTTTTTCAAAGAAATTTCTCCAGTCCGAATTCATGTTTGGCTGATGATCTTTGCCACAATGCCATTCCTGCGTCTTCAGGAACGTGTAATTCAGCATCAGTCCTTGCTGACAAAATGCTGGCTTGGGAATTCTGGACATTGAAGTCCTTACATCATAATGTTGTCGAGGTTGAGAAACACTGCTATAGAAGAAGAGACTTCCTGTTGTCACACTCTTTTTTTCTTATACATCACCACCACCACCCCAAACAGTTCTGAATTTTGGAGAACACCCCAATAAAGTGGTAAACTTTATTTATTGGAAGTGCAAATTGGTAAAAATCAGGAATTGACTTCCATTAGAACAGGTTGTCCCAAATGTGGTGTCCTCCATATAGTTGGAGACAGTTCAGGGATACCCGCAGAGCAGAGGTGGGTTCCTACCGGTTCTAACCAGTTCTTTAGAACCGATAGTAACTCAGTGATGACGTCACGGAGCCGGTTCCTTCGGTGTCTCCGTAGGCGCTGCCATTTTGAATTTTGCTTCTGCGCATGTGCAGAAGCTAATTTTTGGTTGCTGCACATTGCGCACGCTGGAGGCGCGACCCTGAGCGAACAGGCAGCAAAACGATCTACAACCCACCCCTGCCGCAGAATGGTGTCAAGATCATGGAGTTGTGAACACCAATTTGAACCACCGCCACCAGGGGTCGGTTCTGGATCCTGCTACTGCCGGTTCACTCAGGGATGCGTTCCTGGCGCCTTGCGCGCACGCTTTTCACACACACGCTTTTCACAGTATTAAAAAACAGAAGCAGAAGAAAAAAACAAGATGGCGGCACCAAGTGAACCGATTCGAGGGTGTGGCAGGCCTGGTCCGCTGCCGGTTTCAGCGACCCAGGTCGCCAAGTTACTAACGGTTCCGTAGAACCGGTCCGAACCAGTAGGAACCCACCTCTGACCACCACCATTGTGGGTGCCCTTAAAACACCCATAGTGAATTAGAACGTTTAGCCTCTTTGGTGCATGCATATGGTGTCAATATATCTGCAGGGCCCCTAATTGGAAAAGGGATACTATGGACGGCATCGTTTTTCCTCTCTCTTATACTGATACCCACAAATCCTCAAGAATATAAAAACCGTAAGAAAGCCGGTGATCTTGTAGTCTTCCTTCAGAATAGCTCCGTGATGGGAGGCTAAGCAGCCTTGCGTAACCCAAGCTGGAGAATCTCTTAAGGCCAGCGGTGGTGAAAGGAAGATGAGCTGTTGAAAGCAAAATAGGAACCAAACGTTCTGCCAAGCAAATCCCTCCGGGGAGTTTTTTGAGGTTTCCAAGGCCAGAAGAAGCTGTGTCAAGTCAGAATGGATGTGCGATTGCTGGAAAGCACCACTCGCCATGATGTGGGAAATGTGCATCGAAATTTCCCGTGGTTTCTTGAAAAATGAATTGCAGCTGCAGTGTGTGTGTGTGTGTGTGTGTGTGTGTGTGTGTAGGGTTTGGAATGAGATGGAAGACTGGGAGGAGGAATGAGGGACTGTTCCTTTTTCAGCTGCTTTAACTGGGAGAAAATTCTCCCAGTAAAGCAGGCTAGCGAAAAATGGCAGGAGCCACTGGTTTCTCTTTTGGGTCTTTTGTTCAATTAAACATTTCCTTAAAAATATCCCATGAGAGAATTCTGTGAATCCCAGATCACAAAAAAAGCTTTTATTTCTCTAGGTAGAATATTTCTGAATCTTGGCAGCTTTAACATGCGTGGATTTCAACTCCCAGAATTCCCCAGAAAGCAAAATGCCGGCTGAGGAATCCTGGGAATTGAAGTCCACACATCAGAAAGTTACCATGGTTGAGAAGCACTTCTCTCGCCCACAGGGGTGGGTTGTGAATTGTTTTGCTGCTGGTTTGCTCAGGGTTGCGCCTCACGCGTGCAGCAATCAAAAAATAGCTTTTGCGCATGCGTAGAAGCAAAATCCAAAATGGCGGTGCCCATGGAGACAGCGAAGGAACTGGCTCGCCAAGCTACTACCGATTCTAAAGAACTAGTTAGAACCGGTAGGAACTCACCTCTGCTAGGCCATCTCTCTTTCTGCTTGCAAATCACACGTTTAACTCCTTTGGCAGACTAGTTTTGGAGCTGATCTTCTGCAGTTGTTTCTTAGCCTGCTTAAGATACACCTTCAACTTCTCCCGAAATCCTTGCTCTTCCGTGCAGCTTTGCATTTCCCTGTGGTTTTTTTTGCCATTGTTACGGTATTACCAACCAGGTTGTGTTAGATCAAGCAAAGGATATCTTACTAGGAGAGTAAAATTCTTTATTGGCCAAGTGTGATTGGACACACAAGGAATTTGTCTTTGGTGCATGGGATTTTGGTGCATGCTAGGAGAACTATATTGGGAAATATTTTTTTGGCAGATTTCAAGGGTGTCTTAGTGGAGAGGGATTCAAGGAAGTCAAAATAGTGGCCAGAATCACACCATTCAAATCTTTGTGGCCACAAGCTTGGCTATTTTGACCCCTTCTGAGAATACCTCAATTTGAACAGGAGGAAAAAAACTGTTTCTCATGGAGGAAAGGAAAGGTTTGTTCTTATTTCTTTCCACTAGATGGCAGCATTGCCCCAGTGGTCACTCATCAGAGGTTTGACTTGCTGACTCTATGTCCACTAAGGGGCGATATTCTCAGCTGGAATTTCTCCCTCTCCTCATCCGCTTTGCAATGTTTTTGAATTGCAAAAGAAATGCTCTTTATTGCAGTCCCCAACCCACCTGCATCTTAGTCACTTTTTAGGGGCTTCTATCAATTCTGCCTGTAGCCCAAAAATCCCCGGGCCTGTAACCAGAATGAGGGTAAAGCAAAACCCCAATAACGTGACAATCTCATAACACTAAATAAGAAACACTTTCATGTTCAGTAAAAAAATAAAAATAAATCCCTGCTGGGACAGAAAACCAAATTCATGGTTTCGAAAGGATGAATTTCAAAATGTTTCCCTAAAATGTTCTGTGGGCGTGGCTTGGTGGGCGTGGCAGGGGAAGGATACTGCAAAATCCCCATTCCTACCCCACTCTGGGGCCAGCCAGAGGTGGTACTTGCCGGTTCTCTGAACTACTCAAAATTTCCGCTACCGGTTCTCCAGAACTTGTCAGAACTTTCTGGATTTCACGCTTGCCAAGGACCCTTTGTGAAATGCAACCTTTTTGGACTAAGATGTTAAGATGCGTTAGAGATGGTTGGTAGGTAAGGAACTCAAATTAAGAGAAAATGAAACGTGAAAGAAACAATCAGCATAATCCAGAGCATTTGGCAACTTTTAAGATATCTGGCCTTCAACTCCCAGAAATCCCCAGGCAGCATTTTGTTGGCTGGGGAATTGTGGGAGTTAAAAGCTGCACCTCTGAAAGTTGCCAGCCACCTAAAGGCACTTGATGGATCTTGGTCAACCTAAGTAAACAGGGTCGCTCCTGATTAGGGCTTGAAAAGGAGACCACAAGGAGATCTCAGCCTGCTAAAATAGACTAACAAAAACCACAATATTCTGAAAGAAGATTATACTTCCTTAATTCTGCTGATAAACCTCCATAGGTAAGGTCGTCTAATCTGACATCTGGGCATTTTTACCTTTCTTTTTTATTTTTTTTGCATAAATTTTTATTTTTATAACATATACAACGATTTAATTATACCTTTATATATATATATTATAAAGATATCACATTCATTTAATAATCAATTTAGTATCACCCTCAGATATGAAAGTAAGTTCTTCTCCTCCGTTCCCTTTCTCCTATACATCCTATTTCACCTGATTTTGCAACAACAGTCCAACTCTTTCTTCACTCCTCCCTCCTACTTCCCTTTCCTTCTCTCTTTCTCTCAACTCTCTACTTCCCTTACCCGTCTCTCCCTCCTCTCCTCTTTACCGCTTCCTTTTCACATCTCTTCTTCTCTTCCTTCCTCTCTCTACCTCCTTCTCTTCGTCCTTTATACTTCTCTCCAGCCTTTCTCCTCTCCTCTCCCCTCCTCTCACTCAACCTTCCACTTTCTCCTTCTGTTGTTGCATCCTCTCATCTACAAAACAGTTTTTAATCCCTATACAGATCAGTAATATAAATTTTGTTGATATGTGATAAGGAGGAATGAAAGAAAATGAATGTAATTAGAAAATAGTGTAAAATTAAATAAATAGGGAGAGAAACTATTTATAATGAAGCTTATTACCATCGGCATTTTTTACTTTTCTAGTGGCTATTTGCAAAAACGGTCTGGGTAGGCATGAGGCAGACAGAACTAATATGGTATAGTGTCTTTGTTTATGCCTTTTAGCAAATGCTTGGTTCTTTTGCCCTCAAACTTGTCTCTGCCGTTCTTTTGCTTGGTAATGATCATTGTTGTCACATCAAATTTTTTTGGGTGAAAATTTAAAGGCATTTATTGATTCCATCAACGACAAAACAAGCCAATGATGGCTGCCCTTTTTGCCATCATGTGCCAAAAGTGAGGGGAACACGAGGGGTCACACGCACACGTGCCCACACCTATAATACAATGCCCTCCCCAGAAGCATGCACGCACAACCACCCCTGCGCTGCCCCCCACGCATGCGCACACGCCTCACTCCAGTGGGCTCGTTGGGCTGTTTTTCGCCCTCCCCAGGCTTCAGGAGGCTTTCCTGAAGCCTGGGGAGTGCGAAAATGGCCTCCCCCGCCCTCTGGGAGCGCAAAAAAATCAGATGGACAGCATGCGCATACGTACTGGAGCTGACATAGGGCAACGCCTTGCCGTGCCCTCAGATATGGCTCCACGTGCCACCTGTGGCACGCATGCCATAGGTTCGCCATCATGGAAACAAGCGATAAAAAGCAGGAAACACAACCAGGATCTGGAAGGAGGAGCGGGGTCAGCCACATACCAGCAACTAGAAATAAAATAAATCAAAATAAATCAAACAATCCCCCGTCTACCCATCCAGCACCAATAAAATCAATACAATAAAAGCATGCAACCAAATATACGTAACTGGAAAATAACTAAGCAAAGTATTTCTATGAATAAGGGTCCTTAGTTCTATAGCTGGTTCCTCCCCCCCTCTACAGTAGTGGCCAAAATTGTGGAAACCCTTCTGGAAAAGTGTATTTTCTAAAACTAGCTAATAATACCACTTTCTTTTCTCTTTTTTTTTGAATAGTACCATAAAGTTATATATCAATGGAAACATAATTTAATCAAGGACGTAATGCAATAACTTTTAAGAAGGATTTGCTATTAGAATAGCAGTGATGTTATAAAGAAGAAAAGTGAAAGACGTAGAAAAAAAAACCAAGATATACAAAAATGATCACCATAGGAAAAAAAATGAGATGTACAAAAATTATCACCCTGTCCGTTAATACTTAGTTGGGTAACCTTTTAGCATGACTAACGGCCTTACAACGTCCTCCCATGGAGTGAACCAAGTCTTTTAGTTCTGCAGCTGTTATAATGTATAAATAGGATTGCTTCTATTAACTGAGTTTTATTGCTAGGTCGCTTCCGTGTATATATTATCATTGCAGCAGTACAAAATTTTGCTACTGCACGAGTGGAGGCTGGATTTGAAATCCTGAAGGAGATGGTTCGCATAGAAATGGATCTGATCTCCCTAGAAATCTCTCTGATGGAGGGACAATGTACGTTGATCTGGTATCCCTTTTCTGTGAATGTTTATGCACTAATGCTGTATACTTGTTACGCCGTACGAAATAATAACCAGAAACTTTCTTCCCAAAAAACCCACAGCTGTTATAGCAGGCAGAAGTGAGCAAAGCCCCCTACCTATTATCTGTGACTCTAGGTCCTAGGAGGACCCCCAAGTTGCGAATCTAGACTCTAATGGGACCCTCAAGTCAAGGATCTGCCCATCCAGGACCATTATTATCATCAAAATAGACCAAACATAGTACAATTTCTGGACTTCACCTGGCTTCCTCTTGGCTCCCAACATTCTTGGCTTGACCCAAGGGGAAGATGAGAGGTTGAAGTTAACTCAACCCGAATAAATAGATGTCCTCCTCTGAATGGCTTTATGGAACCAGGAAGTAGCAGAACCACTATAAAACACATCCCTTGGAGGAAATCCAGTAAGGTAAGATGATCAACAGGGACCATGGGGGTATGGTTCCCCTTTCCAGATCACAGTGAAGATCCTCCCTTGGTGTGATCTCACACCTGGCTGAAAAGGATCTAAATAATTTGCTTTTTCTATAATCTCTGCAGATGTATGTATGTATGTATGTATGTATGTATGTATGTATGTATGTATGTATGTATGTATGTATGTATGTAGTTAGTTAGTTAGTTAGTTAGTTAGTTAGTTAGTTAGTTAGTTAGTTAGTTATTGTCATTGTACGTATATACACAATATACCCATACAGCGAAATTCGTATAACACCCAGAGGCCAGACCAACACACATGACAATCCCCAAACACACCCACCAAAATCCCCACCTACCCAAAAAAAATTCCCCGCCCCTAACCACACAAGCATCCACACAACAGACCAAGTAATGCTGACCAACAGCTCATTGATAGT
>JANHFT010007300.1:8585-23400 GCA_032467955.1 Pseudoxenodon macrops
ACTGCCGGCTGCCAGCAGTTTGGCAGTTTGAATCTCATCGGTTCAAGGTTGACTCAACCTTCCATCCTTCCGAGGTGAGTAAAATGAGGACCCAGATTGTTCGGGGCAATATACTGACTCTATAAATCACTTAGAGAGGGTTGTAAAGCACTGTGAAGTGGTATATAAATCTAAGTGCTATTGCTATTGCTATTTCTTCACTGATACGAGGAAGAAAGTCCTTCTTGACTCACTCTTGCAAATCCCTCTGCCCTACCTTTCTCCTCTGGGGGGTCAGGGAAGAAGTTCTATTTCTTCTTAAGATGGAGTTGGGAAGGATCTTCCTCCCCTTACAGACACTAGGCAGCAGGGAAGGGAGTTTCTTCCTCTGTTGTATCTATCTGGAGCTCTTCCTCTTCAGGTGTTCTCCTTCTCTTTCTTGTCACCCAAATGTTATCTGGACCTAAGAGTTTCACATGGTGGGCCAATTGTCAGAGAGGACAAAGGATTTCTGTGCGCAAATTGGGGATGAGTAGAAATCTGTCGGGGATGGAATATTTTGGTTTATGTGACAAAGCATCTCCCAGTTCCTTTTGTGATTTATCCCTTAGGAAGTAAGGGATAAAAATGTTTAAAATAAAATAATAATTATACCCATCTGATTAAGAGTCAGGTGTAAGTATAAATTCATGAGGTCAGTCTTTTAATTCAACTAGTTTATGCCAATTGAAAAGATTCTTTGATGGCCAAAAACTCCTTCTTCGCAGAATTGTAGTTCTTCTGGTTTGGAAGGAACTATTTGGGAAAGACTAGTCTGGGGAGGAGATGTGGAAGTAGTTGTTGGGTACTTTTGTTCTTAGTTCCTTTTGCCCTTAGGTTGGACATGATTCTTTACTTAGTTGGTATCCTCTATGACCTATATAGAGCTGGCTGCAAACAAAATTTAATTCTGTATATGAGGTTGTTTCTTCTTGGTGGTATATGTAGTTTTTAATTTACACAGAAAACTGTTTTAGGGTAGTCTTTTAGTTTACAGAGTATTCTTTAAAAAAGAAACAAAACTTCATAAAGTTTTTATAGTTCATGGGCCACAGTGATATCCGGTGGATGGAGTAATCTGTGGCATGTTTTGATATAGTTCTTACATATGGAATTATTATTATGCTTGTCCATGTTTTGCTCTTTGTTTTATTTCCTAGTGCACTTCTTGACTGGAATGAGGAGGAGTTAATCTTATTGAATATTCTCTGGATATCATTGAATTCTGCTTTTTTGAGTGCTGGTGAGGTGCAGGGTGATTTTGCTTGACTGCTGAGAGTTTTCATGCGGCTGATCTTGGATGTAGCTTGGAAGTTTAAGATTTGGCTCATGTGGATGGGTTTCATAAACCTTGGTTTACAGCCTTCCAGCATCAATGATGAGGGTGCCTAGGGAGTGTTTTTTTCTTCCCCATTTCTATGGCAAATTTGATCACAGGGCATTTAAAGAACACTTTCATAATGATTTATTGACAATAGTACCTAATGTGCTGTAGATCAGATCCTTTATGTCATTGCAAGGGTATCCATGATTGATTGTTTCATCTCTGTATAGTTCTGTGAAGTGTGTTTCCCAGGCTTCTGGTGGCTCCCAGTTGTCTGAATGTACCGTATTAGTTTGTTGCTGGACTTAATCCGTGTTTATGCACCAAAATACATCCTGTTGCCTGTGTTGTGTCAGATACCAATGATATAGTTCTATGGCTTTCATAGAGTGTTATGATCCTGCTGGTCATCTCTTTGATTAAGGAGGATGGGGAAGAAGTGGAATCATGGCGGGGGTGATGTCCAGAGACAATAGTCTTGGCCTGAACGATTCCAGCAATGGTGGATCCAATGACTCCACTCTGCTTAAGGTAGATTCAGTCAGCCAGGACTCCTTGCCTGCACCCACTGACAGCATGTCAGACTCTGAAGTTCAGCCACCTAATCTTAAAAAGAAGTATGTGATAAAGATCAGGAGCAAATATGAAAGAGCTGACAAGAAATATGCCAACAGAAGATCCAATGCTGAGGAGTAAGTATGTATTGGAGGAGGCTCAGTGTAACTGAGTTATTGACTTCATTCCCTGGGAACAGACATAGATTTTGGCCAATATTCAACCGGAAAGAAAAAGAAGTCAACCATCTGCTTGTCTTGCTATCTTTCCTGTTACTAGCCTTTGCTAGTTACTTCTTCAGCAGTCTCATTGAAATTTGTGACCTAGTGCTTCATAGATGAATATGAAAGAAACCTGCCCCAAAGTAAGCTTATGGATGAAAGTTAATGTTAAATGTGACAGTACTCCCAGTTTCTTTCTTCTGATATCCTAGTGCAGAAAGTACTTGGACAAATTGGTCCAGTTACTCGCTCTGAGCCCAATTTATCTCACATGGTGAATGTATGGAAGCTAAGAGAAGGCGGGAACTGCTGGACATTGCCTTGAATGAAAGATAAGTTATAAATCTAATCAACTAGTGCCAGTGTATTATTGTTACTAATAATATTAATAAGCAGTAACATTCAAGTTTCCCAAAGGCAAATGTATAGTGTTAAAAGTAGCTATTTAGTTAAGTTGCACTATATTGCCTATATTCAGTAAAGATCTAAGAATACAGTTTTGGAGGAAAAAAATCTTCACAAAACCTTCAAGAACAGAAGGTGTAAAAGAGAAGTTGGGTAAGGTCCCTCAACTCTGCAATACTGGATTTATTTTAAAACGCTAGCTCAAATGGCTATTTGCTGTCTTTTTGGTCTGAGAATAGTCATACATATATCAATCTATATTTCATGACTTTTGTAAGCTGTGAAAATGGTATTTTTCCCCCAAATTGTCACTTATTATCATTCATTTAGGGCCAGTAACATAGAAATGTGTTTTGGTGACAATGTCAAAAGAATAGGGACAATTTGATGTTTTCTTTTGATGCTGTTTGTTGATATCTAGACCACTGCAGTTTGATTGCCTAACATTAAACCTAAAATAACAGTGCAATCATAACAGTATCATCATGAATGTTGTTACAATAGAAACAACATTTACACTGTTTCAAAATAGTAATTATCAAACTTTTTGTCATGAAGTGCTTATTTGCTGGCATTGATCTGTCCGGGTCAGTTGTTAGCTCTTCTCATCTGAGGTGTGTATTGATTGTATAATCAGTAGATAGAGGCTGCAGGCAGATGAAATTCAGTGCTGGCCAAATTATTGGCTGCTTGCCTGTTGACCTGGACTCTGCTGGTTGCACCTTAGATAGTTGTGGGATTAGTACTCATTTTAGTGACCCTATGCACACATAGAATTGTGTATCATTAGCAACGATAAATGTCATCCTATTTTGTTGCAGGTGTGGTTGAGTCTGTCTGTAGATGACTGAAAAACCTTACAGATGTCAATATGAGATAGGTTCCAAAAGAGCAAAAAGCTTCCTTTCCCCCCCCCCTGGGTTTCTCATATTTTAAGCATTTAGAATTTGGAAAACTACACACTACAAATGATATTCCACTGTTCTTGCAAGTATACCAAATTTACTGTACTTGACATTTATTTTTTAATGTACCCGTGTTTCCCCGAAAATAAGACAGGGTCTTATTTTCTTTTGACCCCCCCCCACTTGGCCTTATTTTCAGGGAGGTCTTATTATTTTTGAGGTGCAGGAGGCAGCGAGTGTGGTCCCTTCATGGCTGCTGCTGTGTTTTCGGGAGGGCTTATTTTTGGGAGACGTCTTATTTTAGCGCATGCGCTCAAAAGCCTAATTGGGCTTATTTTCAGGAGAGGTCTTATTTTAAGGGAAACATGATATTTATAGTATTGTATTCTCTTTTCCATCCTAAAAGGGCCATTCTCAGGGCCACCCATATGTGATGCTACTATTCCAAAGTTTCTGGATTTCTTTAATGCAGCTTAGAGAAGCAGGGGGCTGTGCTTTACTTTTTCATAAACTAAATAACAAGCTGCTGTTAGTTTTTGAAGGGAAGAAGGGACCAGGGGGCTTAAAGCTACAGTATCATTAAGTGTTATGAGATCCCGGAAATGATGAAAGTTTGCTCTTGCAACCAAAATTTGTTTATTTGTTTGTTTGTTTGTTTGTTTGTTTGTTTATTTATATATATACATTTTACAGAAAAACATAAGATGACAAACATACCCAACATACCTTCTTCCTATTTTCCCTATAACATAACAGTGATATAAAGAAAATTAATGACAGTACCTTTCTTGCATCATATGTTTTTGTGAAATGCCACTTCATGTAAATGAAATAATAATAACAGAAAGTGTTTATGGATGTTTTTACTGTACCTTTTAAGCCACTGGGAGGGAGGGAGGAAGGAAGGAAATGTTAATAATTGGGTTAATCTGTATATAGTTATTTTAAGCTTTGCTTCACCCTTGGCCACAGCATCAGTTGTAGAATGGCTTTTTAAACCTAAATATTAACATTTATTCAAATATTTATAAATTAACTTAATTGCTTTCTACACAGGTATCTGTGGCAGTAAGAGGGCGTAAGTGACAAAATGGACATCATGATATCACAACAAAATGCTGTGACTTTCATACTTGAATCAGATATGGGAATGCAAATAGGGATTTCTTCTATGACAAACTGCAGTTTCATAATTGTTCTGCCGTTGTGGCTAGCTGCAGATACTATGTTCTTCTGATATATCATAATGTGTTTGTGTTTCTCTTTTCACACATAAAGACAAGCAGCAAAAATTAACTTTTAATTTCATTAAAATTCAACTAGATTTTTGTATTTGTCATATCTGGGGGAAATGAGAAGAAACTTAGTTAAAATCAGATTTACATTTTGAAGGGTTTTTCAAATAATGCATATATCAAAAAGCTAGGTATTTGATGTAAACTTAACTTGCTCTCTTCTTGCAAGTGGGATATTTCTTTCTCCATAATCTTCTTTCCCCTTTCCAGCACGTAATGTTTATATGTACTTGTAACAGTTAAACTGCTTTTAATGGATGAATTTTCATTTAAAGGTAAGAAAGATGTTCTCTACTTCAAGCAGCAGGTGTATTTTTAATCTTTAATAGGTCACCTTCCCAAATGCAAGCAGGCAAGCTGTTATTGATCAAAGAGGTTTTGTTGGGCAGCTTTCAGGTTATTGAGTGACAAACTTTATTGAATTTGACTTAACAGAAGTCAGACGACAGCTGAAGCATAAGAGCTTGCACTACCATCAGAGTCATTTGGCGACAGCCAGGGAGCAAGACTCAGCCATGGATACTGAGCTCTTTGCTGGCCCTTGGAGATTAACTGAGCAGCCTTCCTACCAATTCCCAAGGCTGTCAACAGAGCCAATTAGATTTTCAACCAGTAGACAAGAAGGGTGGCACTTGGGGACCTTTTTGCTTTAGGTCGAAGGCTTTTCAGACTGCGATGAGATGACATTGATGATGACACGTTGAGCATTGGTTGGTTTTAAGACAAGTTAAATTAGCAGTCTTGAAATGATTCCAACTGTCTCCTGACTTCTCACTGTTGCCATATTCAGTGGATCCTGTCAGGAGCAGGTTGATGACTTAATAGTCTTTCTTGAATGGATTTGAGCACTTTGGCTGTGTGTTTATATGTAGTTGTCATGCTTAAAATATTCATATGAAGGTTTGAAATATTTATTTGAAGGAGCCTTCCAGAGAGCTCAGCAGCAAGAAACTCTGTGAATCTGCCTTATCTCCCCCTCCCCCATCATCCTTTTGCAGCTTTCAAGAAATATTTCTTTAAGAACAAATACCCATTAATTCTATTAAGTGACCTTTCAGAAATATCCACCAAGAGGATTGCACACTTAGGAGGTTGTTATGAATCTAGCATTTCATTTCTAGATCCTGGTGCTAAAACTTTCTCATGCATCTTAAGCAAATGTTAGAGTAGTGTGGCATTTATATCAATTTAATAAGAGTCACAGTAGCTCTGAGGACGTCTTTGAGTTAAGAAGGATTGTTTTGGCCTTGTGCTGTTGTATAAGCCAAGAAGAATTAGAAAGATATTAAAAAAGTGCTAAGTGAAAGAAAGCAAAGTGCAAATGTATCTAATGATGATGCTATGATTTTTGTAAAAAAAAAAAAAAAATCTATTGGCAAAGCTGAAAAAGTTCAATATATTTTTCACAGGGTTGTACTAATTTTTGAATATTTACCAGAGTACAAAGGACATGCTACAAATGAAACAAACATGACTTTTCTCTCTACAGTCCATGTTTTTAAACATTTATTCTTGCTGGTAGTAATGGTGGTTTTAGAAATTCAGGTTTCTATAAGATAGGTCTATCATATAGCTTTCATTCACCATGAAAGGTATTTTAAATATTTCGAGGTTTGTAGCCTTTTTAATGGGATTTAAAGAACCCTACTTACATATGCAGCATAAATATTTCAGAGTGCCCAGTGTACACCTACGGTGGAAGAAACTGTAGGTGAAGACTCCAAAGAGAAAGACAGGCTACAGATATTCAGTACTAAATAGGAGAAAACAAGAAGGTATCAGTTTTGGTCAACAAAACCAAAAGATCTGCTTTCATTCAGATTGAAGACCATGATCTTCAGCCAGCATGTCTTTTGCAGGTTAAACTTCAACATGTTACGGCACTGGGCTAGGGAAGGTTGACCTGGTAAACATCCAGAAATTAGAATGAGTGAAGGGAGTGAGAAAGAAAAGAATAAAAGAAAAGAAAAATACCTGCAACGGAATACAGACCACAGAACTGCTATTTAACAGGATTATCAATTCAGAGATACTATGTAAAGGCAGGAGCAAACATCTGACAAGATTGTTGAGCTAAAAGCAATTAACTCTGAAGTGGGATGTGTAGGTCAAGAAACTGAAACAGGAGAAATAACAATGTCAAGAATGCCAAATAATCACCCCTATTTGAAGTGGTAGAAAATGTTAGATTCTAAACAGCAGGTGGCTGGGAAAATGCCAAGAAAACAATTATAATGCACATACTTGGATCAGATGTCATTACCAACCTTCAGTTAGTTTTACACCAGCAACATAGAGCAACACAACAAGCAATCAGCATTCTCTGTTTTATGAGTAAATCGGGAATTCTTTAGTTATTAATAAACTCAATTTTGGCATGCGTATTTTTAATTCTAAAACAAACCAACTTACACTTGCTAGTTGAATTTTGCTGCATATGAGCAGAATAATGGAAGAAGAGACATTGCTATGGCCAAGAAAGCATAATTAAATAGAATTTTAGTCTATTTAATTGTCAAAACCTATCTGTCAAAAACTGATTGTAAAATGCCAAACTCTGAGATTTAATTCTCATCTTTAGATAATAAATTGTGTTAGTGCCAATTTATAAATCAGCAAACAGATTAACATTCTTTTTGGCTGGATCTTTAAGATGTGTGAGTTTTAAGTAAAAGGACCATGACGTTTCAACTATCCTGCCTTAGTGCTGTTTCTAGTGTACTATCTAGCTAGAACACTGACTTGCTAGTTCTATAAGATGCATGTGCATATTTTCAGTTGTATTCAAATCTTTACTGTAGTGTGGTATTCAGATGCAAAGAAGCAACAGCCATGTTCTTCTAGTGATAAATCACACCTATAAAAATGTCTTGGTAGTAAATTAAATTGCTTTTATATGTTGGATAATGGCAGGGGGTGCTTCCTTAGGATTGGCCCTTTTTGTACTTGTCAGCATGACATGAGATGCCTGGAACCAAGTGGAGAAGTTCCTTCCTATGAAAGCATTGGGTAGTTTGTAAAGTAACAATAGTCATGTAGGGACAAATGTCATGGCTAAATTTATATACCACACTATGGCATAATATATTTAGGGATAATTCAGCCATTATTGTTTAAAGCCATTGTTTAGAGTTTAAAATACTTTGTGAACCGATCCAATTTGGTTTATTTAGTAAACCATGGTTAAATAAATCATGATGTGACATGATGCATGAACTCAGATGCTGTGTCAGTAACTTCCTAATTGCCAAAGATTTTTATCTTGCCCTTACAGTTAGGAAAAATATGCTGCTTCCATTATAGCAGAGAAATAGGAGAAACGTTTACCACTTGGTAATTTCAGTCTTGGTTCTTTGCTTTTATTTGTACATGTTAGTCTAATGTTCTTAGAGTAGGGATTTGGTGCTATAAATATTTTAGAAAGAACATAACACAATAACTAGCAGCAAAATTATCCTGAACCTGTTGAGAATGACATGTCAGAATAGTAAATATATTTTTACCATACATCAGTATAAGAAGGTGAAATATATTAATATATTACATTTATGTGCTAAGTATGAGCAGTAGCTAAACTCCTAAATATATTTAGGAGCATATTTTACATGCTTTGGAAATAACTTGCAAGTACCTGTCAGGGAGCAAGGACTGCCATCCATGGCCTGTGGCAGAAAACAAGCAATTAGGGACTTCAGTATTTGATTACACTATCTTTAACTGCACATTCATTGAGACTGATTAACTGAGTTAATATTTAGGTAGAGGATGCTTCAGCTTTGTACTTTTATCAACATTGTGACAAAAATAAATCTTGATCTTTTTTTAAAAAAAAGAGGGGGTTATTACATAATAACTCTGAAATATTTACTTCATTGGGGAAGTATTGGGGAAATGTTGGGAATGTTTTAAAACTTAAAATTTAATAGAATAGAATATGATTCTTTATTGGCCAAGTGTGATTGGACACACAAAGAATTTGTCTTTGGTGTATGTGCTCTCATTGTACATAAAAGGACAGGATACATTTGTCAAGAATCATAAGGTACAACACGTAATGATAGTCATAGGGTACAAATAAGCAATCAGGAAACAATGTCAAAAGTCGTAGGAAACAAGCAACAAGTTACAGTCCTACAAGGACTTTACCCTTGTCTTAACAGCCAGTCTGATGAAGAGTCCTAAGATTCCAAATATCCCTTAGAGGTAGTTCTCGACTTACAACAGTTCACTTAGTGACCGTTCAACATTACAACGGCATTGAGAAAAGCGATTTATGACCATTTTTCACACGTATGTCTATTGCAGGAGCCCCATAGTCACATGATCAAAATGATGCTTGGCAACTGGTTCATACTTGCAACGGTGGCAGTGTCCTGGGGTAATGTGATTACCTTTTGTAACCTTCTGACAAGCAAAGTGAGTGGGGAAGCCAGATTCACTTAACAACCGGGTTACTAACTTATCAACTGCAGTGATTCACTTAAGAACTGTGGCAAGAAAGATCATTTGTTGTTGTTAGTTGCGAAGTCATGTCCGACCCATCATGACCACATGGACAATGTTCTTCCAGGCCTTCCTGTTCTCTATCATCCTCTGGAGTCCATTTAAGCTCATGCCTACTGCTTCAGTGACTCCATCCAGCCACTTCATTCTCTGTCGTCCCCTTCTTTTGTCCTAAATCTTCCCCAGCATTTGGCTCTTCTCCAGTGAGTCCTTCCTTCTCATAAGGTGGCCAAAATATTTGCATTTCATCTTCAGGATCTGGCCTTCTAAAGAGCAGTCAGGGTTTATTTCCTCTACGACTGACCAGTTTGATCGCCTTGCAGTCCAAGGAACTCGCAGGAGTTTTCTCCAGCACAATAGTTCAAAGGCCTCAATTCTTTGGCCTCAGCCTTTCTTATGGTCCAAATTTCAGAGCCATACATTGCAACTGGGAGGACCATAGCCTCGACTATACACACTTTGGTTGGCAGGGTGATGTCTCTGCTTTTTAGTATGCTGTCTAGATTTGCCATGGGTTTTCTAAAATCATAAAGTGGGGCAAAACTCACTTAACAACTGTCTCACTTAACAACAACAAAATTGTCCTCAGTTGTGGTCTTAAGTCAAGGACTACCTGTACTATCTTGTGATATTTTTATTGTTTTTGTTTCCTGTGTTGCCTGATCACAGATTTTTTGAATTTCCAGAGGGACTTGTGTATGTGCACAGGTGTGCATGCATGTGTCTGCATGTTTTCTAGCATATGCATACCTAAAAACGCTTATGCTTGTCCATGGGTAAATGACTGTATTCTTGCTTTCAAAGAAGAGGTTCTGTCAGAAGTTAAATAGGCAAAAACAAAAGCAGGAGTAAAATATTCTTGATCGGCAGAATCTGGTAGGATCCTTTTCAACAAACACATTTTATTAAAAGGGATAAGATTTCATGAGCTGCAGCTCTGTTTAGCAGGTACTTCTGATGTACAACTTGTGGTAGGCTTGCACACCATAATAATGTGCATCAGCAAATGTTGTCAGAACATTTCAAAATTGGGTCATGAATAGCTTTGGGGGGGGGGCAAAGAATTTTGTAATTTTGAATTATTGCTAAGTGACCAATCTTAAATCAAGGACTACATGTACCTCAAGAAGCCACAATTCAACCCTGCACTCTTAAAAATATTTACCAGTTTTCTTTCTTAGGCAGGTTCTTGAGCCTGTAGTTAATTTACAACTATAAACAAATTATTTTGTCCTTTTCCTGGAAACTTCAATATAATAATGATAATCAAATTTGTATCTGTACTCTCAAGCCAAACTGGAAACCTTGACCCAATAGCTAAACAATGTGTGGAAGTGGATTGGTGCAATGACCCTTGCTAAAACCCAGAAGCCTTGAACAATTACCACTTCACCAATTGCTCTTGACAAAGTGCCATTATCTGTAAAGGAACAAGCGTACAATGCAGGCTTCTCCTGGAAAATCAAGTCAAGACTATGGCCAAGCAGTTTTCAGCCAGTTTCAACTAGTCTGCCAATTGCTATCTTTCCTGGCTCAGAAGGGTCCGAAAACAGTAATTTATGCCCTTGTCATCTTGCAGTTAGACTTCTAACAATTTGGTAGGGGTTACTCTTGAAGATGATGCAAAAGCTGAAGTTACAGAATTCAGCTGCCCACCTACTGACTGGCACAAAACAATACAATAAAATCTATTTTGTGAGAACTGCTTATTGGATGCTTGTAGACTTGAGGCTTAATTCAAAGTTGAACAAACTTAGATCTTGGTTCTAGTCCCATCCCATAATTAACCACTGTGTAATGGCGCAGTGGTTAGAATGCAGTACTGCAGGCTACTTCTGCTGCCTGCCAGCTGCCTGCAATTTGACAGTTCGAATCTCACCAGGCTCAAGTTTGACTCAGCCTTCCATCCTTCTGAGGTGGGTAAAATGAGGACCCAGACTGTTGGGGGCAATATGCTGACTCTATAAACTGCTTAGAGAAGGCTGTAAAGCACTGTGAAGCGGTATATAAGTCTAAGTGCTATTGCTATTATGCCATGCTGGCTTTCATTGCATTTTTAGCAGGTATGAACTAGGCCTAAGGACCTTGAATAATAACCAAGTTATATTAAAAAAAAACAGTTTTGGCTTTTTAACTACAGAAGCTGCTTAATGTTCATATAGAACAGCTGCTTTTAGAACAGTGGTAATTCTTACCATGGTAACAGCTGCTTTAGCAATGGGAACTGAGAATAACTACAAATAACTACAAAGATGGGACGAATATAGTAATAAAAACCATACTGAATCACCAAGAATTGTTCAAATGTCATTTTTAATAGATGATTTCCTCTATCCTTTCTAACCTTTTAATGATATTTAACTTTTAGAAATTGCCCTTCCCCACGGACTGAATATTCATTGGTTTCACCTGAGTAAAAGCATACCCACATAGCCTCAGAAGAGAGACTGAGTTCCAACTGTGAATAATGCTATTTCTCAATTCTCTCAAATGATTTCAAAAGAAAGACCACCTTCCCCTTTGATTGCAAGCTGGAACAAATAGTGTTTTTCTATATTATTTCCTGGACTACTGTCTAATATATGAGGCATATATTTTAGTGTTTGTATGAACTGACTTGGGAAAAGTGGATGTATGGCGAACAAAGGTAGTCATTTTCATCCTTCTTTCAAATGCTTATTCAGAATACTGCATGTGAGATCCATAATATTTAGAGAAGACCTGAAGAGCATTCATTTTAATCAACACCAGCCCACTATTAGAATATGTAATGATCATTCAAATTGGTCAAAGCCTTTAAATAATAGTTACCACATTCATATAGAATATAAAGTACCGTAAGAACATGCTAATTTTGAGATTTTTCATAAAATTATATATTTGCATTGCTTAGTCTTTTACATATAATTTAACTAAAATTAGCATTATTGCTACATTACAGACACGTTTCCCTGACTATTATGGAGAAGAAAAAGTTCATTTTACTTGACAATTGTGTCAAGGTAAACATTTCAACTTTTGGAGGATAACTAGCTTTCATGCCTAAGGGAGACTTAGAAGTTATAATCTCTTATTTTCTTGTCTAGCACTTGAACCATTAGACCATACTCAATGGTGGGATTCAGCCAGTTCGCACCACTTTGAGAGAACCGGTTGTTAACTTTCTGAGCAGTTTGGTGAACTGGTTGTTGGAAGAAATATTAAGGCAGAGAACCAGTTGTTAAATTATTTGAATCCCACCACTGACCATACTGACTGTACTTAGTGGCATTACTCAAATTAAGAAATACTTAATGCTTACAATAATGTATGTAATATCTAAAAGTATAACTTTACGTAACACATGAAATCAGGTTGGAATGGGGCAGGGTAAGTGATGTTGATGGGTATTTCCCAAACCAAGACATTGAAAAGTTTAAATCAGTAAATTTCTACTGGATTCTCTTTCTATCTTCTACTCTGTGCAGCTGTATTGTCTCTGCCTTCTGTAACAGATATCCATCTCCAAGGTGTTTTAGAAGGCAGCTGCATTTCTCTCATGCTGATCTTATTTGATAATATTTATCCATAGAATATCAGAATCAAGGGCATGGGAAAATGTAGAAGAGCAAGAGATACGTGAAATTGATGTGATGAAAGGAAAGGAAAGAGAGAGAAAGAAACAAGATGCGGGAGTAAGAAACTAAAAAATATGTGTTGTTCCATGGCTCCAAGCTTGGGGATGGAAAAAAGCAAAACTTGATTCTCCAGCGATGGTTAGCCAGCATGATACTTTAAGCCAATGTTTGTCGACCTTGACAGATGGACTTCAACTCCCAGAATTGTCCAGCCCCACTGTTTTCAGTGGGATCCCAGGAGAGAGATGAGCAATGGCAGCAACCAAAATTTGACACAAGTCTTTTGCCATATATGATAACATTCCAGAAGAATAAGATGTTCTGCTATTAACAGTCAATGCTGCTTTGCCTTATCTCTACATGGAAGAATTGGCAATGATCTGCAGACTGTTCCACTCCTGTGAGCATTTGAAAAAGAAAATTGAACTACACAAACTCTGAAACATGTGGCAGCTGTAATCACAGTTCTAAAAATGTTACATGCCAGTGCAGTCCTGTTCCCGCCCAGTACACATTGAAATTTAATACTGCCAATTTGCTAAGATAGTAGTTAATAGTATTGGTTTTGGTTTTTTTTTGTTGCAGTTTATTCCCACCTATTTTGCTTTATTTGGACTTTATAATAGCAGCAGCAATGATAAAATTCAAGAAAATTTGTCAGTGTTTATTGTTTCTTCTGAAATATTTGGCAAAAATGGCAAAAAGGACATAATTATTGAGAGTTAAGTTTTTTAAAAACTGATTTTTAAATGTATGCATCTTAAAAGCCTGCATAAGGGAAATGTATGTAGCAGCAGCAAAAAAGGATCGCCCATTTGCATTACAAAGGAAAAGATTTTCAAGAAATTGAGGTGAAAAATATAAAAAATGGCCTCTAATCCAGTTTTACTGCTGATAACACAGGTACACTATAGAAAAATAAATGCAAAGCTCTGGTGGAAAAATTTATAAAATACAATAGCTCTATTTTGCCAATTGGGCCCGCAATACTTGCTGATGTAAAATGTTATTAAGACAGACTAGAACCATGATGGCAAACCTGTGGCACCCGTGCCACAGGTAGTATGTAGAGCTGAGCTCAACCACACATGTGTGCGTACCTCCTGCTGGCCAACTGGTTTTCGCATCTGTGCTGCGCATGCGTAGGGGGTGGGGCACATCCAGGAGATGCTCACGCATGCATGGGAGGCAGGACGTGCAAGGGGAGGTCACACGTGCATGCATGGGGGTAGGATGCATGGGGGGTCACGTGCATGCACGGGATGTGCACACGCATTGCATTATGGGTGCACACACACTTGGCAGTAGGCAAAGAAAAGGTTAGCCATCACTGGAGTAGAATATGGTTCTATTAACATAGTATTTTTGTAGTATCTCTGTTAGCTGCTTACATCTCTCTTTCATACTCCCTTTTCAGGCAGTTTGTAGGGCAACAACATGCCATGTCCTTGTAATTAACAGTACTTCAAGACAAAACTGTTTTTCATTGTTGCTCACTACTGCAACAATGTTTGCACTAGATGTGTTTTAGGACAGATAATTGGCACTCCCAGTACTGGGCTCTATGTCTGAACTGACAGACAGGTTGAAACTGATTAAAATTGCAATAGGTGAAATATAGATCACCATCATAAGCTCTAAGGGAGCCAACAGGAGGAAAAATGTGTATGAGGTAATTCAGGAAAAATAATAGGAATCTTAGAATTGAAATATAATTTCAACACTGAAAAATAACAAGCCTTGGCTTGGTTTCGATGATATTTAATTGGATACGCTAAACTTTATAAATTGGTGTTACTTTTATCTCTTTATTGCAGAATCCCTTATTTTATAAGAGCCGAAGTGGTGCAGTGGTTAGAGTCCAGCACTGCAGGCTACTTCACCTGACTGGTAGTTGCAGTTCAGCAGTTCAAATCTCACCAGGCTCAAGGTTGACTCAGCCTTCCATCCTTCCGAGGTGGGTAAAATGAGG